>PVJO010013857.1:0-50271 GCA_004026905.1 Hystrix cristata | reverse complement strand
AACCCCCATATCAGGCACCTAGTATAAGTCACACACTGTGCCAAGTTAACTTTCTTGTATTACCTCATTTGTTTTTCGTAACACTTTTATGAGGTGAGTAGAAACTATTAAGAAAAACATTCAAGTAATCCTTTCAGTGCTTCACATTTTTGTATTCAGCTATATGAATACAGCTATATGAATGAGCTGAATCGAGATACAGATGGACATTGTTAAAATCTAGGTGATTCCATGCTCAAAGGATGTGACACTTAGAAGCATGAGATGGGAAAAATAGCCACCGGAATTCCATGTAGTGCAACTTTACAGACCTCCGAAGGAAGGCTCTGTGCACAACAGTGAACTCCTTCAAACAGAAGCAGTCGTATGTGAAAATACCCAGTGGCACTGACAGGTGAAATCCAACAGTACAATACAGGGTAATCACTGGGAGGCAGGCTGATAACTATAACCAACATCAGCATTTAGGTGTTCGTCAGTAGTCAATGGCAAGTACTATGAAAATTCAAATCAAATTAAAAATAACCAACAGCAAATACACAGAACAAGTTCTGCAGACGCAAGTGACAGTAAAATGCTATAAATACCATTAAGACTTTGATCCTAAAACTTCAAACACAACTGTAGAGTAAACAAGGCCAAAGGTTTTTGGGTGGAAATAGGACAGCTCAGAGAGCTGCCATAATCCCTCACTGACAAAGGTGGTCACAAAGAGGGACATCGCAGCCCTATGTCTCCCAGACACCTGACTGCTTCAAGGAAGGCTCCTGAACTAAGCCCGTTAAGCTCCATGTACTGGCAGCATTTTGCATCAGGGCAGCAGAGAGCTGAAAGTGGAAAGATGAGGAGACGACGACTTCTGGGTTTGGGTTTCCAAAAGGGCAGCCGTTGTCAGGGTAGAACCCGGGCCATGTTCATAGTGCTGAGGCCCGGTGCTCTCGGGGATAGGACACTATTCATTCGGCAAATATCTTGTCCTGGCAGCAGGTGCCAGAGGAGAGGCCACAGAAGTGCCAGAGGAACGGACACAGGCTGCCTCCTGTTCCATGAAGGCAAAGCTAGAGAGCCGCGCTGCAGCCCAGCAGTGTGAAAACTGTTTCAGAGCATGTGGAAGACGTCCAGGCTGCAGTAAAGACTAATGACCCTCACTTTCAAGGCCTCTGAGACCCCAGCAGGCTGCAGTGCTTGTTAAGGAATGCGCTTGCCCTTATGAGCTAAAAATCTTCTGAGGGAGCTAGACAGGCATATTTACCAATGCACACACGCATGTGGCCACATGTGCACGCACGCACGCACACACACACACACACACACACCAGGTAGTAGGAGGGAAAGCAGGACCTACCTGGTTAATTATTAGATTTTACTTCTTTTTTTTTTTTAATTTACCAAGAACATGTATTGGTACCTCATAGATATACATTAAGATCACATTCATCATAGTTAATTTGTACCTGTATGTGACATATCTTGATTCCCCTCTTCCCCACCCCTCCCCTCCCCCTGCCCTCCTTATTAAAGGTGTACTTAGGGTAGCCAGAACTCAGAAACAAAATAAGTAAAAGGCTTCTCATTCCCATCAGAAATTCTGGCAACTCAATTCCCAAAAGAAATACAAATCCCCAAGAAGTATATGAGAGTACATTCAACTAGACTGGTAAATAAATAAATGTACATCAACATGAAGAATGCAATTTTCCAGCTAGACAACTGGCAAAGATCAAAAAGAATTATCACACTTAGTGCTGGAGAAGATGAGTACACAACATCTTCAGCTTCTCCTAGTGGAAGTATCAATTAGTACGACTTTTTGAAGCAGAGTTTTACACTGGTGATCAAAATTATATTAGTATAGACTTTGACCTAGACTTTTAAGAATTAATCCTGAAAAAAGAAGACAATAAACACTAAAATGTAAACATAGTAGAATGATTATTTTGAGTTATTTCTAACCCCAAGACATGGGATATAACCCACATCTTAAGTAGAGATTTGATTAAACAAAATACATGAAATCCAAACAGACTAACACAGAGATAAACAAATAACATACCTCTATTTATCCTAAAATGAGAAGATGTCCCAAATATGGTTTAAGTAGAGAAAGACTAGTAGTTTACAAAAGAATGTATATAGATTATGTCTACACAAAAATTTATTAAAAGAACAAAGTTGTTTATATAGAGATGAAGAATTTTTAAAAACTTTGTAAAAGCCATGAGGTTGTATGTGCATGTGCACAAACACAATTAAAATCCTAGCTCTGGTTATTCCTAGGATGACTTATAACAAGTGAGTTTTGCTGTATGCTTTGTACCTCCATGAAATCCCTCTTTTCACAATAATCATGTATCCCTTTGTCTTGCCTCACACAAATTGCACTTCTTTGGTGGGGAATGAAATTGAGGAATCAAGAACCAATCCTTTTATCATTTAATTATACCACTTGCCCTCTATCTCTAGGTCAAAAACAACTTTCTAAATAAGGTGGAAACGTCTCCTTAAGATTTTAAATTCATTCTTTGCAAATTCTTTTATCCTATGCTCTTGAAAAGCAAAATAAAACAATGGGGCAGATAATTTCGAACTAGTCTAGAATAAAAACATTTTCAAAACTCCAGAGATAGAAAATTAGTCACCTGCCATCCTTGAGCATATATTGAAGTTACACAGAATACCAGGCCTCATCTTCACTGTAATGCCATTTGGTAGCTGTCATAACCCTCCTGGCTTTTCAGATGAGAAAGCTGAGGCTTAGAAAGATTAACAAGCCTTTTCAGGTCACAAAGCAGCTCCAATGAAGGATTCTTCTCAGGGACTGTACCCATTTCTTAGGGATTTCATAACACAGTACCATTCACTAGGTGGTTTAAACAACAGAAATTTATTTTCTTATAGTTCTGGAGGCCAGAAGTTTGAGATCAAGGGACCACCCCCTGCTGGAGATCTAGCCTTCTTTCCTCTGCTGGCATTTTCTGCAAACCTTAATCACCTGGCATCAGTTCAGTCCCCACCTGAATTGTCACGTGGCTGTCTCCTCTCTAGTCTTTGTCATCTCTTCTTATAAGGATGCTAGTCATATTGGATTAGAGCCTACCCTAACGGAGCATGGCCCCGTACTAACTTGATTACATCTGGAAAGGCCCTATTTCCAAAAAAGATCATACCTTACAGTACTGGAAGTTAGGACTTCAATTGTGTTTTTGTGGGGGACATAATTCAATTCCTAACAAGGAACAAGTCCACACTCTTTCCTTCACAACGCCCTGCCCACAGCACCACAACCTGTTAGTGTCATGTCTGTGTTCTGGTGAGCTGCATATGCTCTCTGTCACAGGAAAGGCTTCTGACAGGAGAAGGCCATTCCTTTCTGCTCTCAGGCATGACAAAATTCAAACTATATAAAGCAAGTGAGCTCTGTCCTCCTATAAAAACACCACCTTCTACCTCAGATCCCATCAGTCATTGGGGCCTCTCTCTGAAGTTATTTTTCTAGTTCAGGTTCTGCTCTTAACTTACACCATGTTCAAGAACTCTGCACAGTTAAGAGCACTGAACAAATGCAGAATAAATCAGATTCACTCCCCCAGACCCTCTGGGCTAGGATGAGATCAAACACCCCATGAGAAGAACAGAGAGAGATATGATGCTATTTTAATACATTCCTGCTATAACTCATTGCCTTCATAATCCATTTTGACCAGACACCAGAAGCAAATTACCAACCCATTATCTCTTGACTGAATCAGTTACATTTCTTCTTTAATTTTTGGAGTTGTTTCCAAAAGCATCAAAGATCCTGCCAAAGCCAGTAATCAAAAGGCTATCACCAAGCCATCCTGTCAGCATGGAGTTTCTAGGCCAAGGCATTTGGCTCAGCAAATTGGAAAAGAAAGCAGAGCAGGTTCCCTGGGTGAGAACCAGTGTGCCCCATTTATTTCACATGAGGAAACACACAAAATATTTATGCGTCTCTAAGAATATCCATTCCAGGGTGCTTAAATTCACTTTCCAAAATGCTACTGAGCAAGTAAGTGCCATCTGCAGGTACATTTGGAACAGCTGAACAACCTCTCAGGCTTCATCACTGACTCCAGGGCAGAAGGAGAAACCTGAAAGGTGAGCAATGCCTCCCATCTGCCTCCACCCCTCTGTCTCAATGAGCTGACACATGGCCCAAAGAGACAGCTGGGCCCAGAGTGCCTTCGTCCTCCCCAACCCATGCTGAAATCATATGCAAAATGTCAGAGGCTCCCAAAGAGCATCAAGCTGTACCTTCTATGGCAAGCATCCGGATGGCCCTGGCAGCTGACAGCAGCAGGAAGCTGTCCTTCCTGTGGTCTTACATGGTACACAGGCTGAGAATGACTAACAAGATGGGCATGATATTCCCTGTGTCATTCAGCCCTGACAAGTTCCTCATACACTTAATTTCTCCCCACACCCTCCACTTCCAGCACCTCCATACTTCCCTCAATACCTTTCTCTTGTTTACAAATTCTCTGTACTTTTTTTTTTCCTGGACTAGAGATGGAACCCAGGGCCTCACAGACGCTACACAAGTGCTCTATCCCTAAGTTAACCCCCATCCCTCCTGCATTTTGATACATTAACAACTCATCTTTTAAAAAACAGGTTAAAAGAGATCTATGTAAAGGTGCATTCATTTTCCAATACGGTGGCCTCTACCCACACGTGACTATTTAAACTCTTTAAAGGTAATTCAGTTCCTCAGTGGCTGTAGCCACGTGTCACATGCTCAATGGTCCCATGGCACTCGTGGCTGTTACACAGCTCAGCTCATATGCAGCATACATTATGCTGGCCCAGGGTCTACTGGATGCTTCTGGTCTAGAGGACGAACATCACTCTGTCATCCATCCCCAGCCTCTCTCTTAGAGGGGAGGCCACCCCACTGCCAGTCTCCTTTGTGTCCTTGCAGAGATCTTTTATATGCCTAAGCCAAAGTGTGAATGTGAGCCTCCTTTGTTAAAACAAACCAAAAAAGACCATACACATTATTTTGCACTATGCATTCTTTGCTTATTGAGCTCATTCATAATGTAACTGTACACAGAGATTCATTCTTTGAGTGGATTCACAGCCAGCCACAGGCACTAGGCAGTGTGACCACCCACCCCCATCCCCATGCTGCTCTGTTCACCTCTGCGTGGTCCTGAAGCTTCCTTCTTAAGCATTATCACCCCACTCCCAGACTCTACATCCTCAAACTGTTTTCTGATTGTTCCTTGCATTTTCTTGCCCTACTAAGTGCCTGGCTGTCTCCTGAGGAAGCTGTTTTTCCTACCTTTGAAGCAGAGGCGGTTTCTCTTGTTCATCCCACATTCTCTAAGTCTCTTTCTTTCTGGAGGCCACTTTCAAACTGCTTTTCCAGTTTCTTTCCTTGACACTGCCAGCTGCCATCAGACTCAAATACTCACCTCTCCTTCATTTCCTGATTTCAGCAGCACTTGCTTCACTGCCTTTATTGCCTCCCCAAATTCTGCAAACATTCCTGTGACTTTAATTCCATGGAGCACCCAGCCAACACTTGACCCCATGCAAATCTCTGGTCTTATCTCCTCCCTACCTCAGCCATCCACACTCTCCTAAATCTGTATCAGTAAATGAAACACCTATGAAAGTCTTGCTTGTTATATCTCACTCACAAATTAGTACCTCACACCAACAACTATTAAGCTGATCAAGACTTCTTATCTATGTGACTGTTGGCCAACCTTACTGTTGTCATTCCCTGCATCTTGGGCCAAGTGGGATACTCTCACCTATTCGCAGACTCCCTTCCTCGCAAATATACTTGACTCCCTCACACTTCTCTCATATTCATCTGTCGAAAGCCCTGATGAAGAGTAAACCTGATGATCCATCTTTTCCATATCTGTTATTCACAGAAGAGTGACTGATCAAATTTGGAGCTTTTAAAAAAACTACTTGGTAACATTATGAAACAGTACGACTGCTCTGGAAAATACTATGGAAGTTCCTCAAAATAAGAAAGGACTGTCATATGACCTGCCAATCCCACTTCTGAGTACACACCCAAAGAACGGAAAGTGGGTTCTCAAAGAGGTCCTTGCACACCTGTTCATGGAAGGATTAGTCCCAGCGGCTAAGAGGTGGAAGCAATATCTGCAACTATGAATGGGTACAAAAAAATATGTGTGGGGTATATAGATATATACAAAAAGATAGACAAATAAATTAGAATACTATCCAACCTTTAAAGAGAAGGAAATTATAGTATCACACACTACAATATGGATGAACCTTGACAACAGCATGTTAAGTGAAAAAATCCAGTCACAAAAAGACAAATACTGTTTAAATTCTATTTATGATGTCTCCAAAATAATAAAATTCATAGATACAGAAAGTAGAACGGTGTTACTAGGGGCTGAGAGGAAAAACAATTAAACAACAGAATTGTTTAACAGATACACAGTTTCAATTTTGCAAGACTAAAAACTTCTAGACATGTTTGACAACAATGTGAATATAGTCAACACTATTGAACTACATACTGAAAAACAGTGAAAATGTTAAACATTATGCTATAGGTTTTTACAAAAAAGAAAAAAGCAACAACAAAAGAAACTACTGGGATATATTCTGTGGTGGTACAGAGGCCACAATCTGTCCTCCTCTGAGTAGCCAACGCCCCATCTCACCCACAGTCAAGATACACGGCCATTAGGTAGCAGGGCCAAGGAAGCCTTCTATTCTCTTTGTATTGAGAATTTCAAACTCATGATTCATTCCAAGGTTCTGGGTCCAGTTCATAAATATAAGAGAACTTAACTCAGAACCAGGTGGACACTTTTCAATAGTAATATTGTTCTCTAACAACTAACTGAAAACCAATGGTTTCTCTCCCTATGCTCCTCACAACTCATTTAGGCTCATTAATATGCAAACATTAGCATCTCAGCTGGCAGTAATTTCATGAATTTTTAACCAGAGATTAAAACTTTAAAGCCAACAACAGAGAGGACTGTATCATTTTAATCCCTTGATTAGAAATCTCCAAGTGAACTCACTGGCATTATCACATAAACAACAGACTGGCACTATATAATACACTATATAATAGTGTATATTATTACCTGTGGGTAATAATATACACTATTTTTGAACAGTGCCTGTTGGGGGATTGTTAGAAACAGTGAAACCATAAATATTTCTTGTCATGAATCTTCGTCGGAGAAAACCTCAGGGCACTTGGTGAAAGTTCACAGAGACCTCAACGGTACAGAAAAGCCACATTTGTGGCTTTGTGACCAATATGCACAAAAATTGTTTCAGCAGAAAAGAAATCAGATAAGAAATCAAATCAAAAGAGAGGAGTCGAGAAACTGAAATTGATTCCTTTGGAAATCATATATCACATGCTGGAGTATTAACTCTAAAATAAGAAAACAAAGATAGGGAATGGAACTTTCTCCTTACAATGTGCTACACTGCACTTCCCTTTTTTTGTTCTCCTATATGTATGAGAAGTTCTATTTTCTCCTATATACAGAAAAATAGAAACATATAGAAATACAATGAAATAGAATGCAAGGCACATATACAATTTTAAATTTCTAGAAGCCACGATTAAAAACAGAAGCAAGAAAAAAAAACAATTTAGCCCAATATACCTAAAATATTCTGCTATCAGCATGTAATAAATATTTTTAAAATTAGTAAAAATTTTATATTTTTTCTTAGCCTTTGGAATCTGTTGTGTATCTTATGTTTACAGCACAATTCATTTCAGTTATGCCACAGACCAGTGCTAAAATACTTATTAGTGGGAAGTACTTTGGATATTGCAACTACATTCAAATGTAATGTGTTCTTCTAACAAGGCAGTATCTAGTTCTTAAAATCTGAGCATATCGCTACACTGTATTCTCTATAGATTGTTTTTATTAAATTCTTCAAATAGATACAGACTGGGTGGATGCATTCTTTGCTCCTTCAGCTAAAACAGTGTTAACCTAACTTTGAACATTGCTATCATCATCATTCGATTATCATTTGAAATTTCACAAAATTAACTTGCTATCATTGTTTTCTTAAGTCTTTAAACCACAAATTGACTCGCTTTAAAATTAATTTTGTCCAAAATATCATCAGTGATAGCTCAAGTTTGATAAATTTATATTTGTTAAAAGAGCTAATGTACCCAAAATAAAATACTACTTAACAAATACAAGAAGTTTTTGTATGCTTCCTAAAGCCAATAATGAAGTGAATTCAAATTTGCTGCAGAGGGTAAATCCATCACGGCATCATCTTTTAGAAGTTTACATCGTGCACATTCAGTTGCAAATACATTCATGCCTGAATCCCCCGGCACCAACAAGGTAGCTCCACCCTTGTACATCTGAGCACTGCTTCACAGTGCGTTCCAGCATATCTGCCGCTGGGGACACCACACACTCAGTGGGCAGTCGGGGGAGTTACTCATTTGTGTCCAATAATCCCAAAGCTCCAGCGGCAAGGTAAAAACTCTTGCCTGATGCCCACACACACACACACACACACACACACACACACGAATATCATGTAACGAAAATACGTAAGAATGTTTAAATATAAAAAATATTACAGCAGAAGATACGCTGTCATTAATTCCTCTCAAAATACACCCCCTAACTTCAAATACACATATCCCAGAACTTGTTTTTGCTAAGTTCTGAAGCAGTTTTATAAGTCTTGTTCTGTCAATGTCTTTACAAGGTATGATCAAAAATATAGTGAATGTTGCTGCTGAGTGCCATCTGAGAGCAAGGCAAGCTTGTAAAAACATTACAGTGTGTTCTCATCCACCTTATCCACCAAATCTAGCACTGTGTGACTTTCGGCTCTTCCTCAAAGTCAAAATTACCAGAAAGGTAAACTTTTTCAAATAATTCAGGACGTCAAGGCAGTCACAGCAGCAAAACTTTAGAAATATCCACCATATATTTTGATGACCCCTTGCAGACATTCACATATACATATATGTGTGTACACGTGTGTATGTATTCCTCATAATAATCCTGCGAAGGAAGAACTGTTTTGCTGCTTTTTCAGATGAGGAAATGAGGCATAAAGCAGTTCAAGCTAGCAAATCGTACTCTTCAAAAGCAAGAAACCTGACTGTGGGAGTAGGGTATAGCTCAGTGGTACAGCACTTGCCTAGCAAGCACGAAGCCCTGGTTCTAATTCCTTCCACCATGAAAAAGAAAAATTTAAAAAAGAAATCTAACTCTGAAACTTGTGCTTTTATTACCCAGAGAGTTCAAATGCTATAGGGCAGTGGTGGTGAACCTGTGGTAACACACGCCACAGAGGGCCGTTTATATCACTGAAGCTCTAAAGGTTTGCCATCATTGCTATACGATAAGGGAAGCTGGAAGAGATACATGCTTTATAGGTACAAACACAAATCCTTCAAATTTAAAATTTTTACCCATAGGATGAAGTAGCGGCCTCTACTATAGAAAGCGGTAGAAGGCAAGTAGAATAATTTAGAAGAAGGCCTTTAAGATGTCTTCTATAAATCATGGTGATACCTTACTTAGAAGAAAAAAGCATTACAAATTCTAAATGAAGATTACAGTAACAGAAAGGATCAATGAATGGGTGGGAGAATAGACAGACAGAAGGATGGACAAGCAAACATTCACTGCAGACCGAAGAGTATGGCAGGAAGATTATAAAGGTGCACCCCTCCCCTGACCATCCCAAGAAGGACCTATGACGTGGCTGACATTGCACTAGCTGCCCAAAGAAATCTGGAATCCTCATCTCACCATGGGACAGATGCTGCAGGGTGATTTGTGCTGATGGTCTTATTGTCCAGCCTTCATTTGCAAGGGTTCTGAAGTCCAGAAAAAGTAAGGATCTACTTACATGTACTCTCTATGGGCAGAGTGCACAGCGGCCGCATTGCTGTAACGCCACAGGACAATTGCTGACGACAAGACGTCCAAGATGGCATCAAACTAGAAGAGGGAAACATGGCATTAGTGGTTTTCCAGAGTTAATACAGCATGACTATGAAGACACGACTGCTCGTAACCCTCACGGTGGAGCCCAGGTGTGGAGCTCAGAGCACCAGAGTGCCAGTCTGGGAGCGGGGCCACAACCCCTGAGTTGTGTGGGGGACTCTGCTCCCAGCACTCTGGAGACACAGGGCAGGGGATAGGGAGCACACTTTTCTGAAGTATGTGGATTGGTTCCCCTGTGGCGGGTAAGATAATCTGAACATTTTCCTGCACGTGTTAGGATGAGGGTTCTGTTTCTAGCTCTCAGAATGGGTGTTCCTCCTGGGTTCAGGGGTGAGGATGAGGGTCACCCAGGGCTCCAGAGAGCCCAGCACTACTCTGATATTGTATACAAAAGTCAAGGCTTTTGTTTGAAAAAGAGGGGAGAGAGAGGGAGGCGGAGGGGGTAATAGAAGGTAGGAGAACAGACGGGGTTTGCCCGAAAGGAGGGAGAAAGTTTGTGTTTCTGGGTGTGTGTACATGTGGTGTATCTGGGTGTGCGTGTACGTGTTTGCGTGTGTTTGCATGTGTGTGTGTGTGTGTGTGTGTGTGTGTGTGTGGTCATGTGCATTTCTCCAGACAGTCCACATCTTTCATAAGATTCTGAAAGGACTCTGCAACATCCCCACAAACATTAAGTTCTTGCAACAAAGGGCAGAAGCAGCTTCGGAAAGAGGCACACATACCCTCAGGCATAGGAAACCCTACCTCCACATGAAAGGAATGTGGCAAGAAGCTCTCTTATCAGTCATCGCACCATATCACACTCTCATCTAGAAAATCACAAGCACTGGCACAGTCTCGAAGGAGTGTAGGAAACAGCACCCAGTTTTTCAATGTATCTCACCACAGGAAAGCCAGCTTCCCCTGAGCAAATTTCATCAAGAGGCAAATTGGGAACCCTCGTGCCCCTAGCTGCGCTACAGACTGACTCATTCCAATACCTGCCTACCCCGCTAAACGTGTCACTCAGTACACACCAGCCTTACCCACCCTTGAAAGGGGAAAAAGAACTAAAAACCCTAAAACAGCCTCTCAACCAACCACTTTTTGTAGAAAACATGGTTTCCCCACCTGTCCTTGAGGAATACACAGTCACGCTGCAGTTAATTCTATTAAATTGTAGTTTTTACAAAAGATAATTCTGTAAATGTTATGGCTTGTGTGCTGAGCACTCACATGCTAACCACCCTCTTACTTGAGGGCTCAGGGAGAGATTCATGGCTCAGAAAAAACGTGCAAAACTTCATGAAAGTACATTTACTTACTGCAAACCCAAAAGCAGAGGCGCTGTACCTCATAACGGAGACAGCTAAAAAGAAAGAAAATATTATTCAGAATATTTGAAAACCTCAGGGAAATTTTCTCTCATACGTGCATATATTAATACATTTGATATGGCCTTTTAAACATCACTGAAAATGTTCCAAGAGAATAAAATTTAAAAATTTATTGTCCTTTTAAAAATCTGAAATTAAAGAAAGTGGATGGTAAGGAGATTTCCAAATTCCATCTGCAACAACTTCCCTTCCCCTTGTGCCTTCATTCAAGGGCCAACATCTGAATAAACCTGCCTGTGTACCTGCCAATCGAATGACTTCTGAGATTTGAGAAATTAGAAACCAAAAAAGAGACCTGGGAACTATGCTGAACTTACTGCAACTATCCAAACTTTGCTCGTATAAGGTAATTAGTGATGGAATCTAATGCCCACACCATTGCTAACATAATTGAAAAAAATCCTTTGCCCAGAATTTAAAACATAAAACAGACACCAACGTAACTGTTAAGAAAAACAAACAAAACATGACTATAAACATAAATGCCACAATTGTAATTGAAACATTTTATCCATATTCAAAACTTGGAGCCACATCAGTTAGGTGCCAGTTTTTTCTGATTCTGTTCTGCACCAAAGCAATGTCTGGCTTCAAAAATTGTCCTCAGTTTGACTCAGGCAGATATGCGAACAAAAGCCAAATTTAAGAAGCTATATCCACCCTCCAACGAAAAAGAAAATTCTCCCTCTAAGTCAGTACAGCTTCGAGGCAGCTTGCTCAGGATCCCAGATGTTGCAAGTGTGGAAACAGGCGTGGGCGGGAGCCACTGGGGTTAGCACCCATGCGGACGTCCACTCAGCTGACCACAGTGGCCCTTTTCTGGGAACACTTCCCCATCCTAGCCACCAGGCCCAAAGCGAACCGAACAGTTCACTTTCTAATTGGTCAGTTTGTGCAGACAGAACTGAAACTTGTGCCCCTGTTTGCTACAAAGACCAGGGGCAGAAAGACGGAGTGCAGGGTAGAGAGAAGCACAAGCTTGCTAACATTCTAAGTCCTCCCTGAAACTCGGCCGCATTCATTCCATTCCCCAGGCTGTGTGAGGTGAAATATTGTGCCTTTTTTTTTTTATTATGACGTGAAACTGCTCCAGGTGTTCCTGCTGTTGCTCTTACCGGCCCAGGGAGAGGGCCCAAGTCAGCTGGGCATAGCACCCAGAGGCAGCTATCTCAGGCAGCACAGTGTACAGGATAAAAGTACATAGCTTTCCCAAAGACCATTAATTCATAACTCATGTGTGCATGTGCAAAGAGGCAGTGGATTCCTGGATGGGCTGCCCTGAGCATGGAAATGCCCTATTAACTGGCTTGGAGTAAGTCCTCAGTCATCGTTAACTAAGCATAATAAAATTTCATAGAAGCAAATCAAAAAGGGTATCTGGTTTTTCCCTTTACAAGCTACTGTTAGAATGTTTTAGCAGCCTGTTGCTTGTAGGCTGCTTTTTTTTTTTATCACTAGCAGAAACCTTTTAACCTGCACTAACATCTTGCACACACACTCAACATCTATAACACACAAAAAGAGAGCCACAGGGCCAGAGCTCTCACTCCGTCTCTGTCTGTGCGCTTCAGCTCAGGCAGTGTAGACAGGCCAGCTAGAAAAGCACTCACCTCCACACACAATCACGAAGACTGACTGCTTTACAACCAGTAAACCATGACTTTAAAATGTTTGTCTATGAGATACACGGTGATGCCAGACACGTATAGTGAGCTATGTATTTCAAAAGATTGATTGTAGTGAAAAACACAAGGAACTTCATATCTCAGGGATCTAATCAAACAAACAAGTGACCACTGAATGGTGGGATTTCCCCGACTCCATGGAAGTCTAACACCCATGATTTCAAACACTCTTTCTGGAATTATACCAGAAAGTCCTGCGTGTGTGAATGAGGTAAGCTTCTCAGTGTGTGGAGAATCTAGAGCACAAGTGGAATACTAGTGTTGCTCTCTCCTGTGTGCGCCAAGGGAATTGTGAGCGACGGAGCTCCAGGTTGACTTGGAGTCCTTAACAGAGATGTATCATTCACTGATAAATTCTCTCAATCTAATATTCTTGATGACATGGAAAAGGAAATGCCAAAAATTGCACGGGGAATCAAGAATACACTGAAGGGCCCTCCAGGCAGCCTTAGCTCTGGTAGCTTCCTTTTGTGGCCAGCTTTCTGGCTCTTGCTACTGAATAAGAGCAAACAGTCATTAACACAAGAACTAAACGGAAGAGTTCAGAAGGCCTTTTAGGAATCCGTGAAGAGTACTGAGTAATAACTTCATTTTCTTTGCCTCCCAACCCATCACAATATATTCTAAATCTAGGATAAGAATGAACTAACAGAAAGGGTCAGATTGTTTTAAACAGCCCCTGTTCCCATGTAAAGACAGCAAACAACAGGGTTTTCATTGAGGTATTTCCAATTTCCTTCATTCTAAGAATGAGTCCCACCTGGAGAACAAGAGGCCTGCAAAGGATGACCCCCGCCGAGGCAGAGATGATGCTCTAGGGGCCCCTGGAGCTCCATGCACACGTGGCTGAGCCTAGCCAAAAGCCACAACAGGGCCAAAGTTCAGTACTGCTCTAAGGCAGACAACAGACATGGGCCCTGTTATGCTGCCCACAGAGCTCTCCGATGAAGGTTGCTTTGGTCAAGGCAGGGACCGTGGAGCGGAAGGTAATGAAGTCACTGAGGCTATCAGATCACCAGCATGGGGCCCATTTAATGTACCCCTTAACAGTGCTGGAATGCAACACCAGACTGGACTGTCTGCGGCCTCAACTTTATTTGGACAGCAGTTAGCAGAATCTCGGAGGGGAATCTTCAAGAATGTTTCTGTTCCTCACATCCAAAACTATCACCATTGCTCATAAGTTAAATGCGCACCTGCAGAGCTGCAGAGCTGGTGGCCACCAACAGCCTCTGAGCAAGTTAGAGGGAGCCTCATCCAATTCTCCAGAGGCTGTGGCCTGGCTTCCCACCCCACCTCCTCAGGGTCAAAATGAGGGTCAAAATCAGTCCATCTGATTAGGCTGGACTTACACTTCCAGAACTGCATGCTTAGCAACAGGAATGGACTCCTCTCTTTCCCTGCTTTTTCTTTCCTTTGTTTCCACTGCTAAGACAGAGTCCTTAAAATGTTTATAACATGAAGACGCATTGTTCAGGGGCTGCCTAGCACCCGTTCCTTATTCTGGAGTAAACAGAGGCTTCAATGAGATGGCGACATTTAAGCAAAGACCTGAAGGAGGTGAGGGACTGACCCATTCAGTTTTCTAGAGGAAGACTCACACAGGTAATAGAAAGTCAGTGCAAAGGCCCTGCATAGAACACCTGGCACACTGAAAACATGTAGGCTAAAACCAAAGAGAGAAGGAAGACATTCGGAGAGATAATTAAAGAAAGATACATAATGATGTATATAATATGACTAGCTCTGCAGTACAACTGTGTTCTAAAAGTGTGTTGAAAACAACTAGAAGCCAGGTGTGGTGGCAGCACTCTGGGACGTTGAGGCAGGAATTCACAAGTTTGAGCCCAGCCTAGGCAACTTAGCAAGACCATGTCTCAAAAAAAAAACTTTTAAAGGCCAAAGATATAGCTTAGGACAAAGCTCTACATCAATCCTCAGTACTGGGAGGTGAGGGATGGGAGAAGGGAGGAAGAAAGGGAGGGAGGGAGGCAAGAAAAGAAAACTGAAGGAATTCTTTCAAATTATAACAGTGATTTAATCTTTGAGGGATGGGAATATTTGAGTAGATTTTTTTCTTTTTTTATTTTCCACATTTTCTTAAACCATCGTATAACAACCATTCAAACCAGAGAAAGAAATTTTTACCTGGGGAAAATATTTCCAACTCATAAAAAATATATCCAAAGGTACAAAATAAAATAACAAAAACCAAACTTATAAGGGACATTTGGAAAGAAGTTACACTGTGAAATCACCAATGCTTCTGGCTAACAGGGGAGCACATTGCCATACCTATATTAATAAGCCTGAATTTCTGTAATCCATCTCTCTAGCTCAAATTGCCTAGATGAGCAGGTTGCTAATAGCCCGCAGGGTTCATGGTGGAGGCCCAGGCCAGCCAGGAGGTGGAACACAAGCAGAATCTCACTCCCAGTCTGAGGGGCCTCCTGCTCCAGGACTTTGCTTGTCTTACACTCTACTTTCATTTACACATCAAGGTGAGTAATAACAGCTATATTCCCAGAAGCACACAAAACAACAGAAGTCTTAAATAAATATTTATACAGGTCTGGTTAAAAGAGGAGATCTTTTTCAACTAAGTCACGCTAGGCCAAAAAGCACATTGACTGGAAACTCAACTTCAAATAGAAAGACAGCTGGAAAATGAACAGGACGCAGGCAACCCATTGTCAAGGCAAAGCCAAATGCAAATTCAGCAGCTGAATAAGCAGCAGGCTGAGGGAGGGTTGCGGTGGAAGGTTGAGACAAAGAGCCTTGGAAATGCAGAGGAGAGTGTGCCAGCAAGACAACCAAGGATCAAGGATCGATGTGAGAGCTCCTCAACAATATTTAACAAAGAATTCCATTTCAATTGCAGGCTAGATTTACTACAACAATAAGGACCCATCTGTCATTCTCTCCAAAGTCAGGCAATAATTATCTTGAGCCTTAGCTCTCTTTAGTAATATCCCAGGCCCTGTAACACCTCCAAGTTGTTAAATTATGTGACTGTAAAGCCCTGTTAATAAATCAATCCTACTTTAATTAGACCACCTCCATCACTGGGATGCTTGGCAACCACCTCACTCAGCCCCAGAACTAATCCAGTTCGAAGGCTACTTTTTCCATCACCTGCCTTCCATGGCAGGCACCCCTCCTCAGTAGGACCTGGGCAGCAGAAGAGGTGGGACGAAAGGGTCACAAACTTCTTCATTTACATTTCAACTTACTTCAGCAGTGGCTTCCAGACTCTGTCCCACTCAAACAGATTATCAAGTTCTACAAAAGTTAGTGACAGGTTGTTGAATTCGGTGGAGAGGTAAGAACTGTTTAAAAAGCAAATCTACAAAACTACAGTTTAGTCCATGACATTACTTGTCTGCAGCTGCAGTGCAGTGGCTAATCTGGTGAAATCCAGCAGACTTTTATTTTCTGCCTACCAGGAATTATTCACATATCATAATTGGGTCTGAATGTTTTCAAATCCAAAAAAGTCACATTTCAACAAAAACAAAACAATTTTTTAAAACCTGGGTTTCTGGCTTCTCTAAAACCCTGAGGTCTGCCCACATCAGGCTGTCTCTTTCTCCTGGCAGTGCCAGCACTGCACTTGGCAGGGCACAAACTGCTGGATGCCTCCCTCTCCTTACATTCAGGCCAATCAGCCTTTCTCAGCTCCTGCCTCTGCCTGGCGTGTAGTATCCAGCAGACTATGGTACTGAATTTCAGATGTAGCCCCTGAGCAAATTGTGTGAAAGGCCAGTAGTTTTGCTTCCATCTCTGCAGGTTCCAGCAAAATGCCTACCTAACATTCACCACACAGCATGACAAGCAATCTCCAATGTTTCCTCCTATAAAGTCTGGCGCTCAGCAGATTACGAAAAGCTGTACCATGGTCTAGATTCTCAAAGCTGAAAACATGCTCTAAGTGTTCTTTATCTTTTCTAGACAACCCTGAGAACCACACATTAGCCACAGGAAGGCCACAGGCACTGTCCAACCACCTTCTGGGCTCTGCCTGTCTGCAGACGATAAACCATTATGAAGACCTCAGGGATGGTCATGGATCTCACCTCTTTCACATGACCAAGAGTTGGTCATGAACAGAAAAGTGATTGCGCCTCCTCCAATCCCCTGCCCACAACAAACTGTATAACCCAGAGCAAGGCGGGGCTCAAAGAGATTGCAGAGCGCTGCTCCTAGGCTGCTGTTTACAGGACAAAGTCATTTGATAATATTCAGGGCCACTTTGCAATGGGCCACTTCTGCAGTAAGATTTCTAGCAGGAAATGACCACCAAATGCTTCCTAATGATGTAGCCTCTACCTGTGCCCCAGCCCATTCCCCATTCTCAGAGCATGCACCCACACACACACACACACACACACACAGCCATGTTGCTCATGTATATCTCACTGCATGTAAAGTCCAAAGTCCTGATAATAGATGAAGCTCCCATCTGACCTCCTCTCCTACAGGCCACATCTGCTCACTCCATTCCAGCTGCCTGGACTGCCCCACAGCCAGACCTCAGCTCATCAATACCCCTCATCTCCTTCAGGTCTCTGCTTCAAGCTCCCCACAACGGCCTCTCCTGGCTACCCCATTTAGTATTACAACCTGACCAGCTCCCTATTTTAGTGTCCCCTTGTCCTCTATTACACCACCCAACATATTTATGTATGAATATGGTAAATGATCTACCTGCTTCACTCCATCCCCTACCTAGTCAAACAGAAACATTTCAAAGGCATGAACTTTCAATTTTTCTGCCCTGATGGCTCCAAAAGTCTAGATCAGATTTTATTGGTTTATCAATCAGAATTACACCTTTCCCTTAGCTCCAACATGCCAGGGAACAGTCTTCATGAGGAAAGCAGACAGCAGTAAGAGCTCAAAACACCATGTGGCTCAGCTCCATTACCAGGCAGTCATTCCCTGAGCAAAAGGAACACAAGCCAGCCTCTGTAAGGCTCATTCCTGTAGAGAGAGTGCAAAGGCCCTGCAAATAGCAAAAACCTAGGACTTCAGAAAGAGTAAGAATAGAACAACACACGAGAACAAAATCAGAATGAAAAGGACCTATGGGTCTCTAGAGTGGACTACGGCACCTTTGCTCCCTCAACCGCACACCCCACGTAAGCTCTGTTCAGTTAGCGTAACAGGGCCTGCCAACAATCACAACACCATAGTGGAATCAGCATTAGTGGAGCATAAGCAAGGCAGCTGCTTCACAGACAGAGCCTTGGAGGAAAGAAGTTCAGAGGTCTCGCTCACACACAGGGGACACCAGCCAAGGGACAGAAAGTCAAGCCTCTGGCTTTCAAAGCCAAAGTTTCTTCAACCCCACAGCACACTTTCACCTTGCTTCTTCTACAGACCAGGAACACAGAGGAGGAAAAGCCCATGACATCCTGGTTACTCATCTTCTATGAATGTTTATACATTCTTCAGTAGAGTGAATGACCCACTCGCCTCATGGCTTCATTCATGTCAAAGACCTCACTTACCGGAACCAACAGTGGGTACCAAGTTCTTGCCAAATGTCATTCACACATTTCTAACATTTGTTATTCCACATAATTGTACACCCCCTAGACTGTGGCTCCCCATGATGCCAACACAGCTATCCAGCAAGTAGTCCAAGCCTGTAGGAGACAGGCCTGGCTGGGCATCTGCAGTCTCCACTCAGCCCATCCTGCAACCACCCTGTCCAGACCAGCATGAGTAGACTAAGCTCGCCAGGTTTCTATCCAATGAACAAATGCTTATTAAGCACCCACAGCAAGATAACACTATTTCATGAACTGAGGATACAGTAATTATTTGCCCAACAATTGATGAAACATGCCTTTGAAAACCCAGAATCGCCCTTCACCACAGAGTGTTGCTGTGTTAACCTAGCAAATAAAGTACTCGTTGGATAAACAGAGATAGGGGAGAGAGGGTTGTAGAAGACAGCCTCACATTTTGTCTTCTCCAGCCTTCTGTTCTGTGTACTTGCATGGTTGCCAGAAATTTAAAGTGTGTTGCTAGGTAAGTTCTCACTCTCAATCCATTACTATCTCTAACTTGGTTCAACATTTCTCCTCTGGCATCCAAAGCCCCCTTTCCCTCCTGCCTTCACCGCTGAGCACACAGAAATGAGCCTCGCCTTTTCCTGTCCAACACATAGAAGCCTCAAGTCGATGGTGACAGCATATCCATCTCTAGCCCCAGGGCCTATGAAAACACAAGTACATCAGTGGTGCTCAATAAACCCAATGGAACACTTGAGGGATTCCTAAGCCCCAATAAGGACATTCAGTTTTTATCAAGCAATGATTAATTCATGGCAGATTCTAAAGCTAATGCTATGGGCACTAGAGCTAGTAACAGCTGGGTGTCAGCACTCCAGGCCGCCCTTCCCGTCCATGCCTCTCAGCTTGTAAGCACTCATAGCATACTACACTTGAACATTGTTGGTTTAAAGCTGCTAAAGGAACATTTTAAAGAGCAGAACATATTGTGAGGAAGAGGAATACACTGAATAAGGCTTTAAAGACTTGGCTTAAAGAAATGGTGCTGAATAAATATTTACTCATTTAAGCTAAACCAAAGTCATTAGAAGATCATTAACATTATCACTTAGGGAATAAAAATTAAACATGGTAGAAGAAAGTCCTTTTCTCTCCTTCCTCCTCACCACTCCATAAAACCTACCAAAGTGAAAAGAAGCATGAAAAACTTTCATGAGAATGAAATACAATAACCATGAGAACTAGAGAATAAGTAAGATAACCAAAGAAACTAGGGCATGGTGATCCCTCGAAGCCTCAATTACGAAGGGTATCTGCCAAATACAGTAAAACTTGGACCATACTAAGGAAGACATAGACAGCTGATAACAAACTTTGGTCACATCTTAGGCAGAGCTCAGAGTTTTCCACAATTAGATGGCACCGTCATCAAAGGCCACGCAACTGCCCATTCTGTGCACAGCTAGCATGGAGGTGGGCAGTGGCACATATTCCTGAACCTCGACCCTGGATTCTACCCGCTACACAGCAAGGGTGTGAAACCAAAGGGGCAACTGCTCTGACAGCCCTCGTACAGGAAGCTGGAAAACTGATGGCACCTTCGGGGTTGGGGTAGGGCCCCCACCCACCCACCCATCCACTCCTGTGGGCTAGGCAGTCCTTTGCTCACAAGGCAAGGAGATGTTCTCCAAGACAGACTATCGAGACGGGGTGTAAAGTGCCCTTGGGGAAAAATACTCAAAACTGCTTTTTTCATAGCAAAGGGAGGTGCGGGCAAACAGGTAGACAGAACCAGAGAACCAAAGAGAGTTAAGAAGGGAATTCGTAAGGCCACCAGACACTAAATCAACACACAAATACTGTACCAGCTATTTCTGTACTAGCCAAAAACAGGAAGAAATGATATTTTTAAAAGATACTGTGTACAACAGCAAAAAAAATCCAAATGCCTAGAAATAAACTAATAAAACCAATAGAAAATACTAAAGACATCTGCCCAGAAAAACAATAAAACATTATTGAGAGAAATTAGACTAAATATATGGAGAGACATGGTATGTTTGTGGATTGGAAGACTCAATATTGCTAATCAAAATTCAATTCTCTTTGGAGAGAACTGACCACTGTAAACATCCCTGGAAAGTGAAGAATTAGAATAACCACAATAACCCTAAACAACAACAACGAGAAGTAGTCATTCCCAGATAGCAATATTTACCTATTTCAAAGGTATAGGAGAATGGTACTGGCACAGGAGTAAATAAAAAGAGCATATAGAACAAAAGAACATCCACACATACGTGGTCACTATGTAAGAAAGGCGCCTCTCAAGTATGCTGGGGAAAGTTTTGTTTCATTCGATAATGCTGGGCCGATTAGATATTCATACGAAATGACTGAATCCTGACCTACGATACATCATATACAGAAAGCAACTGCAGACGAATTATAATATAAATATGGAAGGCAGCGCTCCTTTTTCAGCACATATAATAAATATGGAAGGTAAAAGACACCGTAAGAGATAACAGTTCCTAAAGTATACTCTTGGAGAGTACTTTTACAACCTTGAGGAATAAAAAGATTCAAATAAGATAGAAATGCATGCAACATGAGGAAAAAATAAATAAATAGAAGTGCATTAAAAGAGCAAACATGGGCTGGGGGTTTAGCTCAGTGGTTAGAGTGCTCGCATAGCAAGTATAAGGCCCTGAGTTCGATCCTAGCACCAAAAAAAAAAAAAAAAGAAGAATCAAACAGAACTAGGCATGGTCATGCACACCTGTAATCTCTATACTTTGGGAGGCCAATGCAGGAGAATTACAAGTTCAAGCCTGGCCTGAACAACTTAGCAACTTAGTGAGACCATGTTTCCAAAAGGGGGCAAGGGGAATGTAGCTTAGTGTGAATGCCATAAACTCAATCCCCAGGACTGAAGGGGAGGGTCAGGCACAAACAGCAAGCTACACAGTGAGAGAAGATATTTACAATACTCCTAACTATCAGGGAACTTGTATCCAGAATATAAAGAAGGTTTATAAATTAGTAAGAAAACAACCCAATAGAAAAATGGGCAAAAGACTTAACAGATTCTTCATGAAAGATGATACACAAATGACCAATAAACATGAAAATATGTTTAACTGCATTATTAACTAGGGAAAACAAAATTAAAAACACAATGGGTAACACTACATGCCCAAAGAAAGAGTTAAAAAAAAAAAAGACCATTTCAAACACAGTAGTAGTAGTAAAAATATAGTATAACTGGAACTCTAAAAACTAGTAGTAGAAGGGTAAATTAGTATAAATTTTTTTAAAGGGCTTATGTTAATTACAAAAACTGGTCAGACTCCATGACTCAATCTACACCTATGTACACAACAGACATACATTACATTTAGATGCTAGAAGACACTTATAAATAATGCTATAATGCTAGCATTATTTATAACTGCCAAATTGGGAACACACCAAATGTTTGTCAGTGGTAGAATGGACAAACTGGTGGAGTATTCATCCAACAGAATACTATACAACAATAACAATGAATTACAGCTAATCACAATCACATATACGAATCTCTACAAATAATGAAAAAGGCAGACACAAAAGCATTCATTGGATAACCCATATATGATCTTGTAAGTTAAAAAACAAACAGTGTGATCCAGGGTGGTAGAAATCAGGACAGTGAGTACTTCTGGGGCAGGGAACAGTGCCTGGGAGAGGGTACTATCAGGTGGGAGGATAAGTATGAATGATGGTGACATGGCTATTTCACTTTGTAAAAATTCATCAAGCTTCACAATTTTGATCTGTGACTTGTCTGCATGTCTACACTTTTTTAAATAATAAGTGCAAATTATTTTTAAAAGTACAAGAACCTAAAAGGTAAGTGAAGAAGGGACATAAACAGGCAATTTCAGAGAAAGAAGATGAAGAATCAATAAATGTAAGGTTGAATGAAAGGTGAGAACAAGGAGATTGGTTCTATTTTTACCTATTTCAATGGCGCAAATGCAAGGATTTTTAAATGCCGAGTGCTGGTGAGGGTATGGGGACAGTCTTCTCAGGTAACGTCTACAGGGAAACATCTCTGAGGCACAAATTGGAAATATTTACATTCTACTTTGAGAAATGTATTCTATACTTATGCTGGCACAGGTGCGGAAAAATACATGCAAGTGTGTTTATTCCAGATACATAACAGCAAAACATTAACCACTTCAACACCCCTTAATAAGGAATGATTTAATAAATTATCATCCACATTAGTAGATGGCATTAAGCTCCTGGAAAAGACAGACTCTAATGTTACAAAATGTAAAGCTTATATTTGTGGGTGCACAGGTGTGCACAGAAATAAAGTCATACGGCGACAGATGAAATTTCAGAGAACTACACAATAAAATGGAGATGGTGATTGCCTCGAAGAGGAGGACTGGATGTGCCAGACTGAAAGGAAGCTCTTAATCCACTCTTCATCCCTCATACTTCATCTTCATTCTTCACTGTGCAGTATCTGTCCGTATTTCCAAAGTGGAAGCAGAACTCCATGCAGCACAACTAAGAGAGCCCAACCACAAACATGACCACTGTGAATCAAGTGCTACCTAGTTGCTTGCACTGGAGACACAATGAGTAAAGCCAAAAAGAGATTGTGTAGATGCAGATTTAAGTACTGGACATTTTAGACTATCTACATCTACTCTCTACTTCCAGAGTTACAAATAAAATAGATCCACTATTTGTCAATACTCACAAAATAAAATAAAAGTCAGGAATTTCCCAAATTTAAAGTCCCCCTCTTTAATTTTATTTTGCGAGGTCAGGCATCCAACTGGATACACTATCTCCTCTACTAGGAGTTAGTAACTTATCCAGTCTCTTTTTAAAGGGCTGTCACCATGTCTGATGCAGTTAATCGCATAAAAAATAATTGTTCGTGCTATAAAAAATAAAACTAGATTCAAGTAAGACTTATACTAGAATAAGGCAATTTTTTCTCAATAAATATAATTCACTTGATTTGAAAGTATGAGTTAACTGATGTATTTTAGAGTGTCCCCAGTCTATTATGTTTCAACAAAACACAACCAGCTTTCATTGACCTTGACCATGATCTTTATAGGCTGAACGGAAGAAGAAACAAGAATAAGGAAAGGAATTTTACATCTGGTTTTCAACTCAATAAACGCATTAGCTATCCATATGCCCTCTCTGCAATTCTAAAGTGAGGACGATGCAACCAAGAGAAGACATCACAGAATCCATCCAACAACCAACACAACTTCACAAGAAAAGCCCAGGGGATCAGTTATGAGAACAAATATGGAAGCTACAAGCTTCAAAAGTGAAATTTTAGACACTCATGACGTCCTGACGCAAAAAAGCCACAGTGCCACCAATTACCCAGGTGCAAACAGCCTGGTTTGAACCCTGACAGGATTTTCTACATGGAAAGCTGTGTTTTTTGACATTTTACATGAATCAGGACAATTTCCCAGGGATATTGAGCTGTAAATCAGAGGTAAATCACCGTTGATGCTCTGAAAGAATATAAAAGTAAGGAACCATGGTTTTTTGATCCGATAACAATAAATCTTCCCTGAGAGCATCAGTTTTATTTCCACACAGTGCTGATAAGTAACTCATAACTAGGTATCAGGGCAATGAACTGAACATTTCCAAACTCTTTACCATGGTTGGACTATCTACCTCTGGGCTTTTCGAAATGGGCCAATCAGACACCACAGATTAAAGCCTTTAGGGGTCTCACCAGCCTTTTCTTCGGCCCTACTTCATTCCAATCACGGCAACTTCCTGCTGACTTCTATTACGAATAAAGGCTCTATCAAAGATTTAACTTCAAATATCTAACAAAAATGAACATATCATATACTATACTTGTAGGAAGGACAGATAATGATGACACAGAAAAAGGCAATCATAAAAACATTCATTGGATAGAAAATCTATGTATGAGTGTTTGGGTAAAGTTCAAAACCAAAGCAATGAACCCCGGGCAGATATCAGGACAGTGGTTATCTTTGGGGCAGAGAACATGTCTAGGACACGACATTAGAAGGGTACTCAGGTAGCAGTGTGACTAGTGGCTACACAGCTACATTTCATTTTGTGCAAATTTTAAGCTGTACAGTTCAGCTATAATCACATTTCTGTTCCTGGCCCAGACCAAAGCCTCTAATACAATTATTGCCCAGTAGAAAATAAGGCCAGATATGTTTCCACATGCAGAGACAGTCCTCAGAGGTAGCCAGCAACTACCACCAGGCATGGGACCCATGACCCTCAACTTCACAGGTGCCATGTGACCTTTTTCTGAGATCCACATATATACAGATACTAGACATTGTTGTTCATCCTCCCTTTCTTTGTTCTTCTGGTAAAAGAAACCCTCCTCCCAACCCCAAGGTAGGAGGTGTTTCTTCCCAAGAAAGTAGCTGATGCTAAGATGTGATCTTGTCTTCCTGCCCTGGACAGAAAAGGTCTTTCTCCCAATAAAAGGGTTAGGGCCCTTTGCAGGACAATTCAAGGCTACCCGTGTGGAAAACCAGCAGAAAAACGAAGCTGACAAGAAAGGAGAGGAAGAGAAGAGAGTGAAACAGAATTCTGCCATCACTTGAGCCAGCCAATTTAATTTTGTAATACATTCGCATTTATTTTACTTAGCTAAAATGAGGGATTTCCGCTCCCTGTAACTGGGACACTTCTGACTGCTACAACACACATATGTCTCTTTCAATCAGAATGCTCTATGCTGAGGCTCATGTTACTCCTCTCTCATCTTGGCATCCCCTCAAAGATAAATTAGGAACTGATTCACACTGAGATTTTTTTCAGATGAGCTCCCCTTAAATTATGACAGAGCCTTAGTTTCAAGAATCCAATTACATTCATTCAAAAACACAGATACATCCATATGTAAACTACACAGCTAATAGTGGCTGAAATGATACCACCTAGCTACTGTCTCACTCTGCCTTGACCCTGTATCACTTGTATTTATTTTCTCACCATCAAAAGCACATCATCTAATGGCCAAAAAGGTTGTAGTCTGACCCCAGAACAAGAGCATTTCTGCTAGTTCACTCCCTCCTGCCTCTGTCACGGGCTTTTGCTCAAAGCCAACTTAAGGAGGACACAACTCTACGCTATTGAAATATGTTTTATTCTGGAAAAAAATCCAAAGATTTCTACTGACAAAATCAGTTTCAGAGAGTTTTAGAGTGCCTCTGTCAGGGATCCTCAAGACAATTTCCATGTTTGGTGACTCACCCTAAAGATCCCTAGCTAGGACTTGGCACACAGTCATATCTACAGCTAAGACTTATTACAGCCAAAGGGTACAAAGTGCAACAAAAGGGAAAGGTATAAGGAACAAAGCCCCAAGGAAACTAAATGCAAGCTTCCAAGGGTGGTCCTGCAGTGGAGTCACACAGGACAAGCTCCATCGCTCCACAACAAGTCGTGAGACCTGTGCAAAGTGCTGTCTTCCAGGGAGCTTGTTAGAGATTCCATGCCTAGGGACTTTACCTGAGGCCCTTTACATAAGCACCCTCCATGTAGTACCCACCAGAATCCCAGATTCCAGAAGGAGAGCAATCAGCTTAAAACACATGATTTGCACGCAAAGTTTAGACACAGTGAGCCACTCTTAGAAAAAGTTTACTGTCAGAGTAGGGAAATGTACCAGCCAAGTTCCCAAACACAGCCCAAGGGCCAATCTTGCAAGCAGGCTTTTCTGAGTATAGGCAATCTCCAGCCTGCTCTGCTAACCTTCTCTGCATAGGACCACAGCTTAGTTTCTCACATTAAAAAGAGAACGCATCCTTGAGGTAAAAAAGCAACATGCCCAAATCACATAGCAACACAACAAGAACTGACACCCGTATCTCCAGGTTCACAGGAACACAGGACAGAGTCACCTCCAGCCTCCAAAGAAATCAGCGCACCTGAAAGCAGAGACTGAAAGGGGAAGGGACGCAGACAGCTCTGTTCTCAGGCCACAAATTCTCCATGGCAACATTAATTACATCCACTGCTTGAAAATTTCACTGATGGAATAAATCTAATTTTTAATATCATTCCATATTCCCTCCTCTTAGAAAAAGATACCTCTCCAACTCTACTTAATTGTATTTGAAGATACCCAGTTCGTTATCACTTTAATTAAAATAATACTTTTTTTACTTAAAGCTAGAAAGTCCTTAGAGAAGCTTTATCTAGTCCAGCATCTTTATGTAACAAAAAAGCACGGGAATCCAGAGAGAAAAGCTACTTAACCAAGAGGCCCCACCATCAACATGTCCAAAAGCCAATGCCAGCATCTTCTTGTCTTGACTTTCAGTCACATGCTCTTCCTAGCACATCCTACTGTCCCACCATGCCAGGCTTTCAGAGGTCAGGAGACTGTATGCTTATACAGACCCTTAAGTGCTTAATGATCTGAAATGAATTCCCCTGCAAGACCCATGCAAGGAAGCCTGTGCAGCCCTGCAAATAGCCAATAGTCCTTGAATTAGAGAACTAATAAAAATGACTGCTACGCCAGGGGAGAGTGTATTATGACACTTAGGTGCTATTTATATGCATTCCCTTTAAAATAAAGGTAGTTACCCAGAAGTATGAAGCAGGGCTCAATCTGCAAAGGTTCAACAAGCCTGAGACATCCAGGCCCCACAAGCAAAGCTGAGGGACTGGCCCCGGAAGGCTGTCTACATGCTGTCTAGCTCCAGAGCAATGTGTGATTAGTCGGGCTCAATCAGCCTAAAAGAAAATTAAGAAGCTTATTTACATGGCCTGAGGAAACAGAAGTTCACTCTTCCCAGGATATCATCATTATTACACCACACACACAGCCACAGAAGCACATGAATACAGAAGACTAGTCATTTCTCTACAGAACAGATTCTCATTGTGCGTGTACTCGAGCAGCTGGAAAAACCCAAATGAGAATGTTTCCATATTCTAAGCTGAAATAAAGATCAAATCAAAAAATCTGAGGGCTAGAAGAACTCAGTCTAGAAGTGACATTTAAGGTGTATCAGAAAGGTAGAAACTAGTTTTTCTCAATGGGGCAGCACTTTTACCACCCGCTCAGGAGATACTTGGCAAAGTCTAAGACATTGTTGGTTGCCAGTTTGTAGTGAGGAGGTTATAGCTGGCATTTAATGGGTAGAGACCACTTTTCCTGCTAAGCATCCTCCAAGGCACAGGACAGCCCCACACAACTAAGAATCACCCAGCCCCAAATAACAATATGCTGAGGTTGAGACAACCTGCTTTAAACAGATGAAGACCAGTCCACAGCTCCTGGTGGCATGTAGCTAGAGGGAATGTCGAGTTCTGTACTGCTTTAATGTTAGGTATGATGATACATACACAGATGGGAAAATGGAATTTAAAACATTGTTCAATTAAACTAGAGGATTCTGGTTCCCATACATTTAAGATAGAATTTTAGTTCAATTATGTCACTGTTTTAAGACTTGTATCCTTTCACCCGACAAAATTTCCAATGTCTCTTGGCCATAGTCCAGCTATTAGCTAGAGAACCCAGGAGTGGCTCTACTTCCACTGCAGGAGCTGAAGGAGTGAAGAGCCTCAGGGGGAACTTCAAGAGGACACAGTGGGCACAGCTTGTCAGGGCAGCCATCATCTGTCATGTAGCCTGTGTCCCACAGCCTCTGGCCACCACCAAGCTGTTTTTATTTGTAGTTACATTTCTAAGAATTTTGGTAAAATTTTAGAAACCACTACAGAAAAACTGATAAATCAAGACACCAATTAGGAGGAAGAAATAAAACCTGTATTACCAAACAGTGAAGTCGCAAACCCTCATAACCCAGGAGACAGAGTGGATGAATCCTACAAAAATAAGATTTGCAAGTTGTGTTTATAGAAAAATGAAATGGCCAACCATTAAGAGGACAGAACTGAGCCAGGGCCCCAACTATGCCAAAAACTTAGGAAGACACGTCCGAAAGTCATTTTCTCTTAATTATTACTGTCATGATCTTTGGGCATCCTTTTTTCTACCAAGAAAACACCCATTTGGATGAGGAAATCATCTGAAGACCAAATGAGAGGGTAACTCATTAAAAGGATCCATGGTGTTTACCGGTTTCCTAGCTTCAAGAAAGAAACAGATTGCACGACGGCTAGTTTGATGCAAAGCCACCACTTACAGGCTGTTCCCTGCACAAGGGCTCTCAGCTGTGAGGTGACTGATGCAGAAACTGAGGCCCTTGCACCCTGGACAGCTGAACACCCCAGCGTGGGGCTGCATCCCACACAGAAAAGAGGGCTTTTTCTAAAGATGGAAAGATGCCCCATGACCTAGCCAGGTTTTGACCACCCAAGATCCACTTGCCAAGCAAGGCCAGCCCAGACATGTAGGGATCTGGGGAGAATGGGGGTGGGGAAGGGTCCTGAACACACAGAAGGAGAGTCCAGATGGTGAGGAGGGAAAGTTCAGATCCTCTTGGAAAAATCCTCTTGGATTTCTTCAGCATAGCTTGAGGGGTAAGAATTGAGAAGGAAATTCTCATGAAGTACAGGTACTGATAGCTGGGGATAACTCTGTAACAATGTTTGGTCTTGATATTTTACCAACAAAATGAGACCTGGTTAAGCAGTTCTGGAGACACATCCATTTGAACTATGGCCAAGACCCCTCTCCCCACTGCCCACCATTCCTGCCACTGTGCAGCCAAGAGCAAGGGAGTGAGATTCCCCCACTGGTGTCAGACAATATCCTAGCGTCTGCTCATCACTGCCCTCACCCCCAAGGGTCTGTGTGTGCACAGTGTTGCCAGCATAGCGGAGTCCAGAATGACCTCTGTCCCTCAGCTCATGGATGAGTAGGACATGAATGCTCCAAGTGTTCAGGCTTTTCCTAGCTCCGTACCAAACTCCCATGGAGATGTGTTGCTCTTCACACAAAGTGATCACTGTTAGCCCCCTACGAAGACAGAACAACTTCACTAATGACCACAGCATGTACAGTGCTGTTTGGTTGGGAGAGAACACAAACATTTCACAAAGAGGCAGAATTACAACTGGGCCATATGAGAACGTGGCATTCCAGGCAGAGAACATCCTAAATCTGTGGTGGCAAACCTATGGTATGCATGCAACAGTCGGCACACACAGCCCTCTCTCGGCACAAGTCAAGTCACCCCAGTCCTTGAAAGTGGGCACCTGAAATATTTTCCAAATCTAAAAATACATTTATAAAATTCTACAACATTTGCAGACAACCCTATAAGCCATCAGGAAATCTACAAGGAACTTTCTAGCATTTAAAGGAGAATTTTAGTAACAGATTTTTATAGCTCCACATGAAGGAGACAATCCTGTGTTTCCTTACTTCTTTAGATAAAGCCAAATTTGAAGAAATTGATCTTTCCTGCTTACACCAGTTAGATTTGGTAAGCTGGAAACGGAGCTATTGGAATTTCAAGAAATCTCCACCTGGAAAAAGAAATTCTGTGACCTGCATGAAATACTTGAGAAGACAGTGTGAAGGGACGACAAAGGACAGCACAGTTGGTAGTTCTGAAAGTGAAATCTTTAAAATGTGGAATTCTCTGTCAAATAATTTTAAGTCAATGAAAGCACTTGGGGTTGCTTTTCTTACTTTGTTTGGATCATCTTACGCTTGTGAACAGCTCTTTTCAAGCTTTGAATTGTATCAAATCTCATGCAAGAAACAGACCAACAGATGACCTGAGTGCTGCATGTGTTAGCCTCAGACTAACAAAGTATGAGTCAAAATTTGACAAATTATCAGCAAGCATTCACCGGCACAGAGCACACTGATTGTGCAAAAGCACACCAAATACAAACTTTTGCCTTTCAATAAAAACCTATTTATGTTACTGAAAGCTCTGTTATTGTTTTTAAGACAGAGGATGTTAATGTATGAGTTTTTCTAAACTAACACCTCAGTATTCAGATTTAATTGCAGTGCTGGGGTTTTGTGATAATGAAGTAGGTTTTGGATTGCAGCTTTAACACTCATCTCTATAAGGTTCGTCATCACTGTCCTCAATCAAAACAACGCACATTGGGTAGAATGGGGTCTCCAAGTAGAAGTGACCCTTAAAAGTCACTAGACCCACAGGGGTCCCTGGGATGCATCCACACAGAAGCCAGCCCAGCATATGGCATTTCCTAGACAGAGAAGGACAAAGGACTCTGGGAATCCTGTGCTTAAGAAGTGGGCAAAGCCAGGGGAGCCAGGCAAGGAAATAAGAGACACAGAGGACATAGTAAGATGAGAACTTAAAGGACAGCACTGTATGACTAAAGGATGGGCCATGGACAGTGTCCAAGAACAAGCCCCAAAGGGCATTTGGCTGGTCAGCTGAGGGCAAACACAGGAGACACAGGGAAGAGCAGAGGGGATATGAGGATTTTAAAAACTCCTGGAGATCTTGGGGAAGAAAGATGCTAAAAACTAGGTTGTGGGTTCTCACTTGCCTGTGAAATTCTTCAAGGTAGTTTTTTAGTCACCTGAAAAACCAGTTGCTGTTGTTTTTCTCACTATACCTGAAATTAAGCATACAAAAATGCCTTCAGGGCCTGTTGTAGCCACATTTAGGAAACCGCTACAGCCTCATTTATAAGGGCTTCATCCCACCTGTGCCTAATTTTAGCTTGCAAAATTAGCTTCTCCAACATAAAAGGGCCACACATTAAGTGGCAGTAAGAATTTTAACCTTAAGCAAATGGCCCAGCAGGGTTCCTTACCAATCAGACAGAATGCCTCTCAGAGGCCAAGAATTTCTTTTCAGAAGAAAAAGGTCTCCCATACAAAAAAGGAATCAGCAGGAGAGAAAGATAATGGTCTGGCCTCTCCTGAGTCTCTGCTTACAAAGCTGAGGGCTTTGGGGCTGGCAGAGACCTCACATTTCTCAAAATCCAATGCATCTGCAAACATTTTGAGGTCCCACACAGACAAGGCAGACTTGGCACCTTGCAAACAGGCCCACTTCCACATGGTTTCCTCTCTTCCCCGGCTAACAGGTTGTCTCAGGAGAGAAGTAGGACAGCCCTCTTAAACATCCTAAATCAAATGAGCATTAAAGATACAATTATTTACTCTGTTAATAGGCTGCAGTCAACTCTAAGCCTTATAAATATCTTTATCTATGCACAGTCACATCCCATCCACACTGCTGGATGCAGTGCCGGCCTCCCTTGGCTTGGACACTCCCCAGGGGCCCCAACAGTTACCGGCTGTAGGAACCAGGGGTGCTTTCCAGGCTCTTATTGTCCCGTTCGATGAATTGGCTAGAACGATTAGTGAATGTGAAAGATTAACATTTAGGGCAAAAACAAGAAAAGGAAAAGAAGCACAAAAAAACAGCCAAGGAGAAAAGAGTGCTTTGAAGGGAAAGAGAAGATGTGTCCCACAGGAAGAGGGATCCCTGCGAGAACAAGAGGGCAGAAGGCGCCAAGTCGATTGCTGCTGTCCTTTTATACCTCCTGTGATCATTGATCCAGGCAGTCCCACTTGAGTTCATGATAGAAAATTGGTATCAGGTGCTAAGCTCAGCTTTGCTTGCGTCAGAAGATTGGCATCAGGTGCTAGGTTTAGCATGTTCTCGTGTCAGAAAATTTGGTACTGAATGCGGGGTTCGGTCTGATCTTGTGTCAGGCTTGGGAGCCACTGCTCTGAGCCAGTGGTTAAGAAGCCTCTCCAATTGGTAGGTCATGCCCAGTTACTCCAGCCACAATGCCATGCCCTAGCCTCCTACCTCACAACTTCTTATTCCTATTTGTCAACCCTGTTCCAACCTGATCCCATCCCTAAGAGGCTGGCATAAAACCTAATAGGCTTTCCCTGAATTTAATGAAGGAGGTTGCCACTTTGAGCATTCTGACAAAGGTATCTTATATACACACATATACAAGGACATACGCATAACGATATCTATGGCATGGCCACCAATCCAACTACTCTCGGGAGCCCAAATCTGCATTCTTGCTCTCTGGGATGCAGCATTGCTCTTCTGGATGGTCCCTTTCCTTTCCTCAAGAATCCTCTTGGCTCCAGCCAACATCCCAGCTAGGAACAGAAGTCACCCTAGATGACAGAAATGAAGAGACTTTAACTTACTTTAACTTGTGGGATGAAAGCAGCAAAACTAGGATGTTGAGGCACCAGAAACACACCAGTTGGAAGCTAATTCCACACCTAGGGCTGAGGTGACAAGGGTAAGAGATAAGCACTTCCAGGGCCCAGAAAAAAAGATGTTGGCCAGGAAAGAAGTTAGCGTAGAGCTGCTACAGCCAGAGGCAGCAGGGAAGCTCCCAGTTTCTTTTGTTTTCCCTGAAATCACTGTTGGTGTTCCTGGGACTAAGGTCTCACTCTTCCCAGTGGAGGCATTTTGAGCCTTCTCACTTGCCCTTGTGACCCTCCTGCCCAAAGGACATTTCCTTGTCTCATAGAGGGGAATTAGGCTGAATGATTTAACCTTTCAGTTCAGTGCAGTACAGGTGATTGAAGCCAGGACCTTTGCACTGAGCTATCTCACCAGTCCTTTTGCTTTTTTTGTGACAGGGTCTTAATTAGTTGCTACACTGCCCAGGCTGGGCTCCAACTTGGGCTCCTCCTGTTTTAGCCTCCTAGAGTGTTGGGATTACAGGCAAGTGCCACCACACCCTATTCCAATTTTCCTACTTTTGATAATTTGGTTATATGCATTCCACAATTTAAAAATAAGAGAAAGAGAAAGGGTAACTTTCAGATGAGCTACACAGTATTCTGGCAGGTTTCACTAAAAGTCTTAATCATAGGATTGACTTAAAAAAGAAAATTCTAGGTACGAATTAACTATGATGAATGTGATAGTTACATATACCTAAAACGTACCAATAAATCTTATTGGCTCAAAAATATATTAGTGTATCTTTAAAAAAATTTATATGTAACAGAAGAATGTTATTCTTAATGTATCAAATGTTACAATTTAAGTAAACCTTGAAAAGAAAATGCTGACTGTAGATTTTGCTCACATTATTTCCTCTTCTGGACTTGCCCTGTCTCACAAGAATTATTCCCACCAAAGCTGAACAGAGAGAAGCACCCAGACATATCCACCTAGAGAAGAGATTTTGTTTATGTCAATGCCTCCAAGGAACTACTGGCCTTTCTAGAACCAGAAATGGAATGCATAACACTCCCCTCAGTTGGTTACATTTCCAGCTTGCTATCCATGTAAATATGGAAGCGTTACTCGGAAGCGTTACTCTCCTGGTTAGATTTCGCAAGTGTAATGCTGCATACAGCCATTTGGAAGATTAATTTGATAACAAATTGCAAAAGGCAGAAGACATTTCCCCCTGGTACAGTTAATATGAAAAATAATGTGCACAACCAAAATAATACTAACATGCAGCTGTGATTACTCACCTCTGAACTTGTCCCAGTAATCTAACAGTCTAGACTCGGCAATTCTGATCATGTAAAGTGTCACGATCTAATTGGATAAATAACTGGTGCGTGGTGAGTGTATGTGCAAATAAAATAGCAATTTTTCTAGCGCTCAGCCAAGTGGAGTCTGACTGTAGTCTCAGGAAGAAGTCAAAGAGATTGCTCTAGTCCCCAACAACCTAATTTACTGTGTTCCGTCCACCCTCAAATAACCTACTACAAAGATATAAACCCCCATTCTAGATGTATCCAGTAGTTAAGTGGAAAAACAATGACTAAAGGAAATAGATGGATCAATTATTCCCATAAGGGATCCCAAAGAAGAAATTTCCACCAGGTGTGGCCCTTGAAAGAAACCAAGCCAATGGCAGGATGGCATCAGACCCTCCTGGTTAGCAGGGGAAACCGGGACCATCATGTCCTACCCCAAATTTCCACAGCAGCCTCACTGTCCTGTGACAACTTTCCCCCAAATCCTCAATCATCTCAAGTCTATTCAAGGGGATACGATATCTACAAAGGGCTATTTTGAAAAGAGCTTTCCCTATAAGGATTACTAGTAAACTTTTCAGTTTATCAAAACATACATAGCAGGAGACGTAGACTTCTTTTCCAAAGCTCATTTTTCTCACACTGTAGAATAAAGTGAGTTTAAGATGGGACCAGTGGTGCAGGCCTGTAATTCTAGCTACTTAGGAGGCTGGAGAAGGAGGATTCGAGTTCCAGGCCAGCCTAGGAAACTTAGCAACACTTTGTCTCAAAAAATAAGTAAATAAATCAAAAGATCTGGGGTATAGCTCAGGGATACAGCACCCCTGGGTGAGATCCCCAGAACTACTAAAAGTGGTTTTAAAAACCATTTAAAAACCACACCACATGGCAGACTACAATTGGACCCTGGTAATTTTTCAAAACAATCCCTCCATGGTTTTTTTAGAAAATAAATGTGGAGCTTCTAACACTAAAAGCTCTTCGGGTTTAAAACAAAATGAACAGATTCACTAATGCCAAAGTCCTGGATTCACCCAAGTGCTGAACGTTCCTGCCATCATCCCCTGAACCACATCCAACTCTTCTTTCCTAGTTCCCTCCTCAGTAAGGGAGCTCTGGAAAGGAACAAGCACCAAGTCAGTGGCACACGGACTCCAGGGAAGCTGCCGCCTGGGACTAAATCCAGTCACAACCTGTACCAGCTTAGGGTCGAGGCAAATTGTTTAATGGCTCTCTATTTAAGTTATCTCATCTGAAAAGATACTCACAAAGTTGTGGGGAAAATTAAAGAGGGATATATGTAACCTATCAGTCAGGGACTAGACAATTTGCTGTTTACTGCATGAGTATTTTTTGTTAACAAGCTGGGGCTTGCACTAATGGTAATCATGAGTTTTCCTATACACAGCATGAAAGATCTCATATGATCCCAAACTGAGAGAGCTAGAGATCCAGTCTTATAAAACAAAATGACAACCAAAACAAAAATAAAAATTAATTTATATTGTATATCAAAGGCCAATCGTTAAACCAAGATGCTTGGCAATATTCAGTACTTAAATGAAATCTCAATCCCAGGCTTTCATCAAGCACTTTAATGAACTAAGCAAAAGTATTTTACTTATCCAATTACACAGTATTAAAGGAATTTCCTTAATTTGAGAAGATACATTTACATGGCATGTTGAGTTCTTACTGTCTGAAACTCAATGACTTTTGTTGCAAAGGAAACAAAAGCCAAGAGAATTAGAATTCACTATGGGTTGAAAATTAATTAGGCCATCTCAACCCCATGAGTTATGGCTGTCACTTTAAGAGACATAATGCCACATACTAGATTTTAATTAGGAAGGTTACAAAACTGTTTAAGAATGAAATCCTAACTGTCAAGCCCAATTAAGCAGGTTGATGGGACATAACATGTACCACTATAAATTGTTCCTTTGGCAACGGAAGCACAAAAAAATCCTTGTCCAAAAGTTTACTGTCTCCAAATGTAGTCGTATATATGGAATAAAATTCATTCATTCTTGAGACCACAAGAAATTAATCTGGAATTGGACCCAAAACCAACATAAATTGAGACCAGGGCAAGATGTAGATAGCGGTTTAGCTCAGGACAGCTCTGACTCCCCGAACTTTCCAGGATGGCTTCGTGAGGTAACGCTAAGGCTCAGTTCAGTTCCGAGATCATGTCCTGAAGCCTTAGACTTCCTGATCATCACAGACACTGGAATGAACGAGGACAGAGCCAGGCAGGAAGATGATGAGTTAAGGCTCAGAGAGATATTGGGCAAACCAGGAGAAGAGTCTGGAGTCCATTATGTTCCGTTAGCATCAGCTGACACCATTTTTGTCCCTTGTGTTGAACACCCTCTTCTTTTTCTTTTCTAATATTTTATTTTTATTTTTAGCCAACCTTCTATTACTGCAAGTAGCTATTTGAAAAAAAATCAATTCACCCTCCACTTAAAAAAAATTACTATTTTTTTTAAATTAACTAGAAAATACATACCGCAGAACCAATTTTCACACCTTCCTCCGAAGTGTCTACATGCAAATAGCCTCAACATGTCATGCTTGTCTCTTTCAGAATATATATGAAATTCTCCACTTTAGTGAGAGAAGCCGAATGTCAACATGTGCATTCATTCCAGAACTGAGTCTGTTTCCTTCCAAATATATCAGTGCTGCTGCTGTCCTACTGTGGCTGCATTGGGACCCTCCCAGCCCTTCCTCCTGCAGAGCTGGGGACGTTCTTCCTATTCTTTGAGGGGGAGGATTTTTATGAACTTGATGATGAAACGGCTTTGGGAGCCAGGTCAGCACATTTTTCAAGGGGAATATTCTACCTTTAATTTCCCATCCCTTCTCATCGTCTATGTCAGCATATGACATGTACACTGTATTAGCCAAAGAACAGTATTTTTTTTCCAATTTTTGCAGTATAGGAATAGAACCCGGGGCCTTTACACTGAGCTACAAGTCCAGATCATTTTTATTTTTTGAGACAAGGTATCTCAAAGTCACCAACTTGCCTAGGCTAGGCTCAAACTTGTGATCCTCCTGCCTCAGCCTCCAAGAGTGCTGGGATTACAGCTGTGTACACCACTCCCAGATGCCAAAAAACACAACTGTACATAAAGCAGTAGAACAAAAAAAAAAAAAAGTAGACAACCAATTAGTTACAAAACATGCTAAATCTGTAACAGAAGGAAGATGAAATTAGTCTTGCATCAAGCTGATGCCTGACTTGTTGGCAACATCAAGTCACTGTCAGCTGAAGATGACAGGGGCTGGGCCTCTGCCTCCACCTTGAGAGAAGGGGTAGTGAGGAGACAGAGGAACCACTTTGGGGGCTCAAGAGAGCCACAGTCCCTCATACCCGCAAGGACCAGAAAAGAATTTACGTGCTAGAATAGTCCACAGGTTTCCTAAGCTATTTTGACTTCTATGACAATTCTTCCTATAAAAATGGCATTAAACATATTTTCCTATTTTAAGAGGCATCCCTGTACAGTAATTAAGATAAAAATATATTAGAATAACTTCATTTTGCTTAGTCCTGTGGAAACAGAGCTGTAAAGCTTCACTAGAAAGTTACTAAGGGCATAGCAGTTACCTACAGCATCAGGGTTTGAATCCTCATCCCACCCTAGAGTTTATTAACATCTTTGTGCCTCAGGTTTCTTTATTTCTTTTCATTTTTTTTTCCCAGAACTGGGGTGTGAACTCAGGGCCTTTGCACTAAGCTACACCCCTAGCCCTTTTAATTTTTTGTTTTGAGACAGAGTCTCACTAAGTCACTAAATTGCCCAGGTTGGACTTAAATTTGGATGCTGCTGTCTCAGTGTCTCAGAGTACTGAGGTTACAGACATGTGCCCCACCCCTCCAGCTTGCTTTTTGTGTTTTTGTGCTGCGAATGGAACCCACGAGCTTGCACAAGCCAGGAAAGTGCTGTACCACTGAGCCATACCACACCCTCAGCCCACCTTGGTTTCCTCACCTGTAAAATGGGAGTCACAGTCTTTACCTCAGGCAGTTACTGTGTAATCAGAGTTAATACATGGAAAGCATTCGGCGCACAGGGCAAGTGCTTGCTGACATGTAAATTTTCACTAAGTACTGTATATCACATCATTACCTTCCAGGCTCTCATATGTACCATTTATGGTGATAAAACTTACAGACAACAATACAGTAATCTGAGAAGAGGCTCCTAGAATTTGAAGGGGAAAAAGAAACCATCGAGGTCCAGGCTAATGAGGGCTATCACTCAAAACCCCACTGAGAAGACAATGAACCTAGAAATGGAGGCTGCCTGATCTGTAATCAAGAAGGAATTCAAGGGCAAACAGAGGAAGCTGGAGCCAACAGAACCCTGGGAACGGGGTCTCGCCGCATCCATGGAGCACCCCTCAGTACAGGCTTCAAAACCTTAAGGGGCTTGTGCCCAGCTTCAGAAGCGCCATCACTTCCTGTGACCTTGTGGCCTCCTTGCCCTCCCTCGTCTCTGCTCCAGGCAATGGCCTTGGCCACCACCAGGCTGCTGCATGAACTTTCTCAGCCCTCGTGGGGAACGCTCTGTTCCCAGACATCCGTATGCTGTTCCCTCAGTCCTCTCTATCTTTGTAACTTCTCTGTGAGGCTTTCTGGGACCACATTAATTAACAACTAACTGCTATTTCTGTCCTCCTCTGTTACTTTCTGGTTTCGTTTTTCTCCATAGAACTCCTCACAGCCTAATAATGTAGTGTTTTTCCTTCAAGCTCCCAAAAGGCAGGGATGTGTTTAGTTCTCTCCTCTATCCCCAGGGCCAAGAACAGCACCTGGCACACAAAAGGTGCTGAATAGACGGGCTATAAGATTTCTGCACAGGAAATGTACATTACCAATCGGCAAGAATAGAGGTTAAAGCAAGCACATCACTAAACTTTCCTTGTCCTTCTCCCAGGACAAAGCAACATCTTGGAGACTCTGATATCCAAATAAAACTTCTTAATTGTTGCCAGGAACAGAACCAAAGAACAACGCAAACCCTTAATGTGAAAAATATATTATGCTTCCAAGAGAGGGCTGGGCCACAAAAAGCCATCATCCTCAAACAGAAACCATAAACTCACTGCTACATACACAAAAGCATATGTTCACTGAGCTCCCACTAGGTAGAGGTCATGAATGAGCATACAGAGAGCATTAGGTAGGGTTAATGGTGCCCTGTACAACCCTTCTACTGTCACCCATGTGAAAATCACAGGTGGAAAAACCCTCCCCACAAAGTAGGTTTCAAGCAAGACATACTCCTCAAAATTTATTTGGAAGGTTAAGTACCCAGAACTATGAATTTGTGAACCATTTCCTTTCAGAAAACCTCCTGAAATTAACTCTTTAATAAACAGTCAAAAATCAGAGGATAGAAACTGGGGATTTAGCTCAGTGGTTAGAGTGCTTGCCTTGCAAACACAAGGCCCTGAGTTCAATCCCCAGCACACATACACACAAAACTCAGCAGGTAAGTCCCAAGTTTCTTGCTAAAGAAGCAAGAGTTTGGGTGGCAACTTTAATTAGATTCAAACACAAATGTTTGATAAAATTATCTACAATGTGGCAGTATCTTCAAGGCAATGGCCACTGAGCTCCGCATGTAAACACAAGGGTGCTAGTTCCCTTCACAGCTCAGGAAGCCCCCCAAAGGCAACAACCCATCAGAATCACAGAGCTGCTGGGTGTCAGGGCCCAGTGCCCCATTCTGGGCCCCTTGTGCCCACTGACCTGCCAACTTCCCACCGACACTTTCCGGCCAAGACACTTCATGGACACTTGGATATTCTTTAACTAGAATTTGAGCAACATACCCCAAAATTATGAGCTCACCTGCAACATTTTCATTCTTCATGTGATAACCACATCACATATAAAAGTGTTCTTTGAACGTATCCATTAAATTTCCCCTGGAAATAAAAGTAGGAGATGACCACCTCATACTCTTGACCTAATGGATCCCCACATGATGGCCATGAATTGAATCAACTAGTAAAACCCTTAGTCAATCTCTGTCTTCCTCTATTTCCTCTTAGAGAGTTGAGAGAATCAATGAGTTAGTGCATTTACCGGACTTAGAAGTATGTCCAGCACAGAGTCAATGCTCAAGGAATGTTAGCTGTTACTTTCACTAACATTTCTTAGAAACATAATGTGAAATTAAAATATTCCATTAATAAAAGTAATCATGAAAAGAAACCAGAATTTTTCAAACATATTAAATATAAATAAAGCCAAAAATTTTAAAGACTTTATCATAAGTGTTCCTTTCAGGGAAGATTGTGGTACACAGACTTTCAAATTTTTGAAATAAGCACAAAGAAGCTCTAATGGCAAGCAAGTAAGGCTCTTAGAGCCTTCAAACAGTGTTCAAAATCCAGGTTCAGCTGTGAGAAGTTTTACAGTTAAGGTAAATAAACACCCCCAGCAGTCTTCAGATGGAACATTTTGGGCGAAAGGCTGTTTGCAGAGCAACTTCCTTTTCTTTGGGAGTTGCTTCATCTCAGGCCAAACTCATATTAGTTGGCTGCGACTGCTGTGACAAGGTACCACCAACCAGGTGGTAACAGGTATTTAGAGTATGGCAGGCTGCAGTCTGCGATCAAGGTGCTGGCAGGGAGGGCTCCTTCTGCAAGGGTCAGACAGAACTGGCTCCGGACCACTGAGCTTCTGGGTCAGACACCTGCGATCTTCTGCTTTCCTTGGCTTCTGCTGTGCCACTCAGATCTCGACCTTCATTTCCCACGACGTTCTCTCTGTGAATAGGCCTGTCTGCACATTCCCCTTTTTATAAGGACACCAATCACACTGCATTAGGGGCCACCCTACTCCAGTATGAACCCATCTAAACTAATTACCTATGTGACACCCCTATTTTCTAATAAGGCTACATTCTGAAATACTGGGGGTAGGATTTCAATGTGAGTTTGAGGGGACACAGCCCACTCACAACGAAGCTGCTGACAGACTCCTGGTCAGCAGCAACAACTCCTGGCCCAGTCACAAGACAGTCTGAAGCGCCAGTGCTGGCTCTTACTGTGTGCTTCCATTAACCACAGAAAGGTAATAAGGGCCAAGATTTATTGGAGCAAGCCACCCTAAGTCAGACATCATCTAGAGTTGGTAATCTGGTCTACCAGAAAAATTCCAAAGTCACCTATAAAAAGGTCTAGCCTTGAATTTGAACCAGTATACTACTGGTAGGGAAGGAAAGTCAGGAACATAGACACACATTCACAGTCCTCAGTCCAGCCTTTGTACACAACCAGGTGTATAAACCATGCCACAGGCCAGTAAAGACACAAAAGAAACTAGACACAAGATTAAATCACACAGGCAAGTCATCAAGGAACTCTGCCTCCTAACTGTTCTAAAGCTGGAATACTAAGACCAAATGCTACCGGGTAAGGGGATATTTTTTCTGTTGATAACAACAATTCAGTTTAGCCACCTAATGTCAAAAACCTGGAAGGCTCCAGAAACATCCTCTGGGGTGCTGATGAAGAGGTATTCAACACAAAACAAGAAAGGATGCACTTCAAATCCAATTACTGCAGAGTGCTTATATTTAATTTACTTTTAGGAGGAAAGCAACTTCATAATATTCCCTGTTATGTAGTATGAAAAGTAACCCTGTCAATTACAATCTCTCTGTAAATTGCCACATCCAAAGGGAAGTAAAATGTTACAGAAAAATCTGAATAGGACTCCCATCAACATCATTTAAATTCCTACCCAAATTGCAAATCTCCATAAACCAAGATTCCCTTCCTAGAATTAACAATCTAGAACCAAGAGAAGTCCTGTCTTAAAAGAATTCATATCTTACCTGAATAATATCTCCAACACTTTTCATATTCATGTGATGAATTTTCTGTATTCTAATGTAGTGAATATAAGGGCTGTTGCTGTCTTTCCAAAAATCCTACTCCATGCCAAGCTCTGAGAAAAACCTGGAGAATCAGATAGGCCGAGACCTGGAAAGCTGTTATGTCTGCTGGTAATCAAATTAAAAACTGTGCTCCAGCAACTCCAAAAGAAAAGAGTAAGCCAGAGAATAAGAAAGGAGGGGGAAAGTGAGATGTGATTCTGCAAAGAGGCATCTTCTGTCATTACTTAAACCAATCACACCTCATCACATCATCATTCAGGCCAGAGAAGTGAAGCCAAAAGAAAGAGACAATTATCACCTTGGAGTCCAATCTGCAACTCCTAGATCCAATCAAAGCGAAGGGGCATCACATCTGAGAAGGAACACAAGGCCATCCTTGGGGACGAGCAGAGGGCACTGGATTAACATGTGCCATCAATCAGGGCTATACCACAGATCTCCCCGAGAGAGTCTTCCACTCACACATTCGTTAGATGCCTACTGTATACCACAAGCATATACTAGATAGGATAGAAGAGAACCAACAGGAGATATACACAGCCCTTCATCCCTAGGAACTCAGTCTAGTGAGGCAAGTGTACCACTGTGTACAGTCTACCTCTCAGGAGAGGACAAGTCTACAGGATTTATTCCTGATGACGGAAGAGGCAACATTTGAGCTGGTATGAAATGGTGACAAGAAGATATGAAAAGACTGGAAGAGGAGGAGTCCATTTCCATTCCCGGTGGAAAGAATAGGGCCAGTTAGATTGAAATGTAGTGTTCATGAAAGGTCTTAAAACACTTGACCAAGTATGGGTTTTATTTAGTAGGGAATGGGGGGCATTTCATGTTAGAATAAGAGATGCACCTTTAAAAGTTTACTGCATTACCCGGCAATTCCTATGATAAGCAGGAAGGGACAAAGGTTTAAGGCAGAGATTATAATTATGAGGCTACTGCAGTAGTTCAAGCACAAGGCTGTGTTGTCTAGAAGTGAAGGGCAGCTGAACCACAACAGGGACTCAGGTGAGCTCTGGGGTAGTGACATATGACACCAGATCCAGATATTGGAACAGGACTAAGGGAAGGCAAAGATCAAAAAAGAGGCCACCACTCACTGAATGCCTACTGTGCACAGCAGGTGGTGATACAAACATGAATAAGACATCCAACAGTCCTCATCCTCTGGTGGTGAATTCTCTTTGTTCTACCCTCAAGAAACCTGGCAGAAGACAGAGAATCAACAGGCACAGTACAAATGACAATGGCCACTGAGTTTTGGCATCAAGGACAAATACACTTACTCATCAGTCACTTAGACTTTAAACTATCTTTCAGGCTATCCCCCCTTCACCAGACTCAAACCCTACTTACTGATTCTTATTTTACCTACTAAGAGCAGTTGACAAGCTACAGCCAATCTAATCCTATGAAGTTTAAGGTTGGGGTCCCCATTTTCTGACGGGGACCTAATGGAGATACAGAAAGGTTAAATAACTTGCTCACAGCCACACAGCCACTTAGTGGCCAAACCAGCTTGTCTGTCCCTAACCTTGTGGTTTTTCCTGCCCACCCTCCCCGAAATCTTTCACTCAACCCTTCTGTCTGCTTCCAGACCTCACAGCTTGGCCTAACTAGGGTCACTCAGCACATGAGCTGCTGGGGCTACACCTGGTCGTGCACCTCTGGCCGCTTTCTCCCAGCTCTCACCTAACGCCTCTAGATCCACCCCAATTCAGGTTGGCAGCACAACACTCTCCCACTTACAAATGTTCACAGTTCCCCAACATCTACTAAATAAAGCTCAGATTCCACAGCCTGACATTCAGGACTCTGACCACTGCTCAAATACCACAGTTACATATGTTGCTACCTCCTATTTAGCTCTTCAAAGCAACAAATGAACTTATTCTCCTGCAGCTTTCACAGCCCATATGCATGCATGAATAAGACAGTCATTAATATAGACAGCTCTCTTAGAGACACACACACACACACAAACACACACACGTGTCCGGATGTGAGAGTATTAGACAAGTGATGTCACAGGCATTACCTTCTCTCATATACTGCAATTTTGCTTTTTATAAAGTTACTTAGCATCCTCAAGCTCCAGGAGCTTCTATGCCATTGAAAATACAAGATATGCACCTTTTAGGAAGACAAGACAGTTAAATGCTCAATACATTGATTATGTGGTACAGATTAAGTTGCTCGGGGAAGAGAAAAATCCATGGGAATCAACTGGACCTAGAGTCAGAGATGGATTGGAACTTGAGCTGAGAGCAGGGCAGAATTGAAACAGGTAGGAAAAAGAGACACCAGCACTTTCCACTTCTCAGAAAACAGGCAAACTCCCACCTTCCCCAAGAGCAATCCAACTGCATTCACTTGAGATTATATGGGAAATCTATTGATCAGTTACAGTTGAAAAGGAAACTAGATACAGCACTGTACTGTACTGCGCCCTGGGGCCGAAGGGAGCCAAGAGTAGAGCAGCCTGAGCACACAGCCCCCTTCCTCTGCCATCACCACCTCACAGCAAGTCGACACAACAGGTCATGACAACACCCTGAAAAGGGCACACGCTCTGGTGCTGTCTACGAGTCTATTTGGAGCAGATCTCCTGCGGACACTGAGGTGGAGAGAAGCGTCAGCGCAAGAAGGGAGGGGCGCCACATGAGGGAGGGGCTGAAGGTCGGCCACATTCACAAACCACCTTTCTCTAGTTGCTTCTCCACATTCAGAAAAGACCCTTCCCTCACTGCTTCTCCAATCAAACAGTTCAGAATGCGACTACAGAGTTAATCGTTTCTAGTGCCTAAAAGCTTGATTCATAAAAAATTGAAGATGACTCTGACTCTGGAATTCTCCATATAGCTTTAATTCAGCTATAGCACTTAAGCCTATGAAGCAGCTCAGCCACCAGGCAGGGCAGCCTTCCTGGAACACGTGCCAGGCAGAAGTGGGGATCATTTAATGAAGTCTAGGGCATCTAGGTGGAGAATTTAAAAGTTGTGGGCAATTATTCAATAAAGAGGCAAGAGAAAACCCAGGTGTAGGGACGGCCTTGTACAGCGGGAAAGCTAACATGACAGAACTTTCTTTTCCTCAGCGAGTGGCAGAAACTGAGAGCATGTGGCTCATTCCAGAAACACTTTGAATCTGTGTCATTTCAGTCTATTAGAGAGAAAGGAGGATGGGGGAAGGGAGGGAAGGATAGAAAAGATGAGGGGATGGGCATTAAGGCAGGCTAGAGGTTATCTAGTTCATCATCAGGCTTATTTTATTCCACTATAAGTGGACAATAACTTTACTGAGAGTTCCCACGGGGTACCATGCAGTCTGTCTTCAGCTAGGTGGTAATTACATCTCATAACTTATTAACTAAGAAATCTCATTTCAGAAAAAAAGTCATTACCACTAAAAATAAAAGTGGGAACTAGCTATTTATATGCTGCCTGTCGCCGTGCCCTCTCACACGCACAGCAGGATAAAAACAAAGACATATGTGGCACAAAAAGCTACTCTCCTGTTCCCCGAGAGCCCAGGATGCGGCGGAACTGTGAATTAGGGAGGGAGGCACACCCACTGGCAGGAACCCTGCCTGCCGCGCTTGTTAATTTAGGTCGATTTCCATCCACCAGTTTAGATCATCAGCAAGTAAATATCATTTCATCAGGCACACAAATGTGCTAAATTCAGAAGAAAGTGTGGTGGCCAACTCTCTGAAGCTCATAGAACATTTACAGAATATAAACAAGGGACAACATGCTGCATAGATTCATCTCCCCCTCCCCTCGACAAGGAAAGATTCTGGCAAAGTAGCAAGTTAATTGGTTTCACTGAACAAAAACAACAAAAAAAGATGAAAAATCTATTTCCAGGCAACTTGGTGCACATTCTGAGTTACAGTGTGTGTGAGCATACGATCAATTACACACAAAGAATAACAGCTTTAAACTGACATCTGCTTACCTGCTTGCCAGAGTAGGAGACACTATTTCCACTGCAAAATGCCCTGACTGATCTAGGCGGCTGTCTCAGGAGGCTCATTCTGTAGTAGGATCAGGTTTTTTGGCGGGGGAGGGGTATTGCTAGGGATCTACCACGTGAGCTAAATCCCCAACCCTGTAGGATCAGTTTTTGTAGCTAATAAATGTTGTCCACTCTCAAACCTGTTATTCTAATTACATAATGCTAAATATTTACAGTAATAACAATAGCTAGCATTTGTTGTGCACCAGTGTTCTAAGGACTTCACTTGTATTAACGGATAAACTTCTCACAGCAAACCCATGGATATGTATGATCATTAGCTTTATTTTAATAAGGAAAATGTGGGAGCCACAGCCCAGCTGGGCTAGCAAGAAGCAAAGCTCAGATAAGAGCCCAGGCAGTCTGGCTTTACAGCCAAGGCCTCTGAACTTTGCTCCCTAAATACTAGACAAGCTAACATACCTGAGCGCAAAATGAAACATAGCAGCAATTTTTAAGACTTAGATTAAATGCTTGGCAGGACTCACTGAAGTCAATCTGCTGAAAAATAAGGTGATTTCACATCAGGTGTGGGCAAGATAACTGTAACAGACTAGGAGAAAAAAGTATTAAAAATTACAATTCTGGGCTTAGATGACTTTACAAGTGCGTATGTGTTCTCTCTGGTTTAACGCCAAGAAAACTGGAAATCTGAGGGCAACGCTTCTGTAGTATGGTCCATAATAAAAACTTCAATTCAAAACTCCTGCCACTGAATCTACACTCTGAGAAAGGGTTGTAAGATTTAGATGTATACATACAAATTTTAAACATATAAAATACATGGACTAAATGCTTATGTCCCACCCACAAATTCACATGTTGAAATCCTGACCACCCAATGTGATGCTCTTAGGAGGTGGGGCTTTGGGGAGGAGATTAGGTCATAAGGGTGGAGCGCTCAGGAGTGGGATTAGTGCCTTGTAAGAGGAATCGCAGAAAGCTTTCTCATCTACATTTGGCCATGTGAGATGGCAGTCTGTACCTGGGGGAATATCCTCAGCACAACCTGACCATACACCTACCCTCATCCAGAGCTTCCCAGCTCCAGAACTGAAAAATGAATTTCTGTTGTTTATAAGCCACTCCATCTAAGGCTACAACAGCTATAACTATGACATAAAGTCAGCATTTAGCAGTGAAGATATCTATATTTCCAGATTTACTCTATTTTTGATTAACAACTACAAATATATGAAAAGGCTACTTTTACACACACACACACACACACACACACAACCTAGAACCATTAAAAACCTCAAAATAGAAAATGCCATCTAAATAATTTTAGTGTTGTCTCCACTGGGAAGCAAATTCCTCAAGAGGAAGACTTTGTCCTCTTTATTCAACATCCCTGACCCCAGAAGAAAGCCCACCACAGAAAAGTCAATTGATACTTTTGTAGGAATAAATGAAAAACTGAAAGAATAAAAATTACGTATGACTAGGATATTGACTCTGCTCAATGAGGTCTGTAAAAGCAAAACAGGGAATTTGAAGGTTTTTAATCCTCATATGCCATGAAGGTAAATGAGATTTTTAGTGTAGTTAACTGGTTAGGGTGTAATTCTTCCCTTCTGTCTGATCTAACAGAGTAATAAACAAGTAACAGAATAAGATATATGAGCAGAAGACTAAAAATGTCTAACTAAAGGAAAGGAAGAGAGGGAATTAGTACTTGAGCACCTACCAAGTACCACGTGCCTCCAGGTACATTCTCATTTTAAAACACAACAGCCAGCAAAGCAAGTTCTATCCATTTCAATAGTTTCGTTTATCTAACAAACCTTTTCCCTGTAAAATATGGCTTATTAGTCACACAGAGTAAATTATTACCTATTACCTGTGATTAAGGAGTGGGATGGAAGCATCACCATCACAGGTGACTCCTTGGGAGTAACTACGGAGCATCGACAGGCATCTGTTCCATCACTGAGCCGTATACTTAGAAACCATACTGCTCAAACTCACTTCAGAGGGCTTTCAGGCAAAGGAGCATGACAACACCAACGGCAAGCAGTCAGAGGACCCAGCTGTGACCAAAAGGCGCAGCAGCCACACAGGTTTCAGCCAGGCAGAGCCCCTCCCGGCCTCGGCTCCCTCGTCTGTCAAAGAGGGGCCTGAATTTGCGCCATGAACTCCAAGGCAATCTGAACTCTAAGTCTGCCGTGTGCCGGATAACCCAGGCACATCACAATCAGAGCTGCGTTATCATTCCTGTGGGTCCAGGGCCCTTGCGCCTTCGTGGCAAATTTTTCAAAAAATATCCACTTAAAATATTGTACTATCCATTAAAATATTAAAAATTCTAGTTTACAATTTTGTTCAAAGATGTACTTGTATAAAGATGAGTACTTGTATAAAAATGAGCATGTCCATATTACATACTAAGTCATGTTCATTGACCTAAAAGCTGTTTTTATTCGATTTTTAAAAAATTAAAACTTTTCATGGGTACGGTGCAAAAGTACAATAGGCCCTCAGCACTTCGTCTGTCATGGCTAAAGGGTAAGTCAGCTCTGGTCACAGCCTAAACCTACTTCAGGGAACAAATGACACCAGCCTTCCCTCCCTCCCTCTCAAATCAGACGACGCATGAGCGCTACGTCCACACAACATAATCACGGGATCACAGCAGCACTGCAGGAAGCTCCATCCAGCGGCACGTACCAGAGAGGCAGGAGAAGGCAAGTCTGACACCCTGGAGGCCAGTGAGGCACCCAGCAGCCGACAAGCAACTAAACAACAAACATGCCAGGCGGCAGGTGAAAGGGGACTGCGGAGGCAACTCTGCCAGGCTTGACCACCAATTGTGTCTTTCCTGGTCTCATGCCTCATAAACTGGTTTTGAGATTTTCTGGTCTGAGCAATTCAGATCCGGTGCACTTATGAAATATTTGTGGAGTGCCCACTATGTTTCAAACACTACTCAAGACACTAGATCAACTCGATCTTGAGAAGGAAAACAGCAGCCCCACCTGGGGCCACTTCCCAGCTCCCCAGGTATATCTAATGAGCGCCGCGGTGGCGAACACAGGAAGCAGGATCGTTGGGAGATATGAACGTGCAGGAGTGCCTCAGAGCTGCGGGAATCATTTCAGATCAGGGACAAGCATTCTTCGCAAAACTCCTATATAAAGATCGCGATTTTCACTCTCAAACTATTTCTTTTCAAAAAGAAAGGTCAGCAGCATCAGTTCAAATGCTTAGCACATAAGATGCTATACACCAGCTAACGAATTAGATAAAAATAATTGAAAGCAGATGCTTTTTATTGAAGCATTCTGGGAAAAAAACCAAACAAATAAATTTAAAATGGGCATGGTGGCGCATCTCTGTAAGCCTAGCTACTCAAAGGCTAAGGCAGGAGGGTCACTAGTTTGAGTCCCACCTTGTCAACTTAGTGAGACACTGTCTCAAAATAAAAAATACAAAGGGCTGGAGATGTAGTTCAGGGATAGAGCACTTCTGGGTTTGATCTCTAGTACCATGAATAATAATTTTAAAATGTTCAAAAGTTACCTCAAATATGTGACTGAAAGCCAGTAATTATATTTTCCCATTAAAGCTATGATTTCCACTTAACAGAATCCAGACTATCCCAGAATGGCAAAGATCACTTACTCGTATTTGGCTCTTAGTTACATTCTTGTTGCTGAGACAAAATACCCAACACCCACGAGTTAAAGGAGGAGGGATTTATTTTGGCTCACAGTTTGTAGAGCTTTCAGTCCAGAGCTGGCTGGCTGCAAGGCGGGGTCGCAAGGCAGAGAGGCGCAGCAGTAGAAAAACAGCCCATGATGTGGCAGGCAGGAAGGAGTGGAGCAAGGGGGTGGGAAGAATATACACCTCCAGGCCACACCCCCAGGGGCCCACTTCCTCCCACCACCCTTCACCTCCCAACATCACAGGCAGTTTAAACCTACCAGTGGACTAATCCAGTATCACATCCATGATCCTGGTACCTCCCCAAATCCCCACCTTTGAGCACATGAGGCACTGGGGGGACGTTTAAATACAAGCCATAACAGGCCTAATTTCCCCAGTCATTTATTTGACATTGAATACCCGCGTGGTCCTCAGGACCATTAGTGATGCAAGATTAATTAAACAGAGACATAAAGTCCCTACCCAGTAGAGATGTGTGTGCTAGAAAGAAGAGATAAATATCTAAGCAAAAAGTAGAGTGAAGTGTAAAAGGCGCTGTAACTGCTGCTTTTATGGAGTAGAGTGAAGTTGTGAAAGAAGCAGGGTTGTGTTTAACTAG
>PVJO010013856.1:0-50308 GCA_004026905.1 Hystrix cristata | reverse complement strand
GTGTCCTTTCCCCATGTATGTTAAATGCTTTAAAAATAATAAAGTATAACTTCCTGTATTTTTCTAGGTCATCTGTCCATTTTGTTATACCAGAAAATGCCATGCCATGTGGCATATAGAGGGCTGGTGATGTGAGTGGCAAAAGAAATTACCAACAGAAAAAGAATACAGGAAAGCCAGGAGTTTGCAGTATTTAGACCACTGAGTGCCCTGTCAAGAGGGGCAGTGGGAGTTTCCAAGAATGAAATCATGCAGTCAGGATGAGAGACTGGAGTTTTTGTAAGCGAATAAAGATGTGGAAAAGGGTCCAAGTTGGTATTTTAGTTACTTTCTTGTTGCTGAAACAAAATAACTGACACCCACAAATTAAAGGATGAAAGTGTTGGTTCACATTTTGTAGAAGTTTCATTCCACAGTCAGCTGGCCCTAAGGCAGAGCAGCATGACAGAAAGGAATGGCAGAGGAGAAACAGTTCACAGCAGGGAAGGCAGGAAGCAGCAAGGAGGAAGCTGTGAGCCTCCCTTTTCCTCTTTATTCCATTCAGGCTACAAGCCTATTGGCTGGTGCAACTCACACCCAGGGTGGGGCTTCTGTTTTCAGTAAATCCACCCAGCCACACTCAGTGCCATGCTAATCTAATCAGTGGACTAAATTTAGTTATCATAATCCCCATAATCCATATTCATACACCCTAGATGAGCATGAGGCTTCTCAAGACCATCTAGATAGAAGCCATAACAGTTGGCAAATGTAGGTATTTTAGAAATACATTTTCCATGGGGTTGGGGATGTAGCTTAGTGGTGGAGCACTTGCCTAGCAAGTGCAAGGTCCTGAGTTCAATCCCCAGCACCGCCCCCCCCCAAAAAGAAACGCATTTTTCAGAGCATCTGTTCTTTGTTAATCTTACAGAAGCACTTAAAATGTAACTAAAGCAGTAAATTGAAGTTGCCAATTGGCAAGGCCTTAAGACTTTTTAGATTTAGACAAGAACATCTGTATGTTTTAATCTTTTGGGGCAAGATATATCATTAGCTCAGGGGAGAAAGGATGATTTTTGTATTTTATCATGTGCTGTTTTTAGTCCTCTACTGTCAGTGCAGTGCTGGGCAGAAGTGTGTTATCAAAGAAATTTGGGTGCTGAGAATTTTAAACCCTTTAACACTACAGGAAACAGTAGTTTTCTGTTTTTGTTTTTGGTAGTAGTTTTGCCTATCCTGTAATTTCTACTAGCGTGTTTTAAACATAAATGTATTGTACTTGTATTTTTCATAGTCAATGAAAAATAACGGATAAAGTTCACAATTTACATAGTTTTGAGGCCTTTTCATGCATAGATCACTCCCAAATATATTTTTCATCTTTACTTTTTCTGACTGAGAGATGCTCAAGTAGTTTGAGAAGTAAAACAAAATCGAGGGACCTCAAGAAGACAGATACTCAGCGTAGGATAGTTAACGAAGCTATTTATATAAGCTTGGAGTACACTACGTACTTAACAAGTTACTATTTGGGTTTATCTTTGCTATGAACAGTCAGAGAATGTAAGCTAATATCAAAGCTCACAGACTCTATGCAGTGTACCACTCAATCCTTACACAATTCCAGAGGCTCAGTAAGGCTACGTTTGCCAGCTGCGGTGTTGGAGCTAATACGAGATAGTCTGAATTCTGCCTCTGGGCCGTGGGACAGCAAAGCTCACAGGACCTGGACGCGGAGCGTCTCGGGGTAACCACAGCCTACTCAGGGCTCTAACCCTAACCCGAACAGCAACAACCAGCAGTGCCCGGAGGAAGCGACAGTAAGCGCATGCCAATTAGCCTTTCACAGAACTAGGTGCTTTCCTTCCTCTGCTTCCAAAACGATCAGCCCCGGTCACAAAGGGCGAGTGCCTCGCGACACCAACACGGACTTGGAAACCACTGGGACCATCAGTCCGCTGCTTTTCCGGGGAACGACCCAGACAGGACCAACAAGAAAAACGCTTTCCGCAATCTATTCAAGCGTACCCGGAATTCCCGCGCTACGCCAGTAGCCGACTACGTTCTCGCGAGAAGACGGGTCCGCAGAAGGCACAAACTTCCTCTTCCGTAGCGCCGGGTTTGTGGGCAAATTTAAACACCTGGGCACGGCACTGGCTTTAGTCTCTCCGAAATCAATACCCGCTGCACACTGAAAGCTGAGCTTTCGACAGTTATGGAAGGGCAGCAAGGGCAAGAAGGCCAGGCAACCCTAGCAGTCGCTCAGGCGCATTTCGAGAAGGGCGAGCACGCGCAGGCCGAGGCGCTGTACTCGGCTTACATCCGCCGGTGCGCCTGTGCGGCCTCCGTCGGCGCGAGTCCCGGGAGGTAATGTCGCGAGACGCGGGGCGGGCGTCTCGGGCGGGGCTCGGCGCCTGGCGTCGGGCGCCCGGTTCCTGCCTGTGTCGCCGCCCGCCGGCCGCCCGGGCTCGGGGCTGTTTTGGGGTCGTTCGTCCTGGGACGGGGCGGCGGGCAGTCGGGAGAGCCCGCCCCTGGGGAGCCGCGTCCTCGCGCTCTGTCATGGCGGCCGACGGAGATCCGGGGCCCGGGGACGGGCACGCCGGGGAGGGCCGCGCCTCACAGCCCTCGGCAAGGCGACCCGGTGTCCACTTGTTGGGAACCTCCTTTAAATATGCGGAAAAAATAAAATGAACTTCCAGGTGTTCACTGCCAGGCCTAAGAATTACCACTCACCCATATTTGTGGACGCTTTCCGAAAAATTAAGGATTCTGAAAGAGACGACCATAATATCATCAGAGCACTCTTTAATCTCACACATCCCATCAGAGTTGGAACTTTACTGATTGACCAATAAAGTGTGCTTGTGTTTATTTGATTGGTTGGTTTGTAGCCTTTGGTTTAAGTCAAGGTGCACATCTGGACTTCATCCTTGAGCTCCCCTCACCTCCGTCCTTGTAGTTGATGGGTTGAGGACACGGACTCGTGTGTGACCTGACAGTTTCCATAGTTTGGGTTTGCTGAAATGTGTATCTGATGTCCTAGTATAGTCATCTGTCTCCTTCATTACTTGTGAACTGGTAGTTAAACCTTGAAGTTTCTATCCAAATCTGACCCAACGTTATGGCAAGAATCTAGGTGCGACTGTGTGCTTCCTTCCACTGGGAGGCATGTAATGTACGGTTTTCCTTTTTGTGATGTTAGCCTAACCTGCTCGTATTTGATTATCCAAAGAATCTTCAGGGCTTGTGCTTGGATGTGTAGCCTTTGTTACTGCTTCACATTTTGCCCTTGTGCTTGTTGATGGTGTGCCGTGGACCCGGGTGACGGGGGAAAAATGGAGAGAGGTTGGTTGGATAACTTTTTTTGACGGATGTGAGATATTTGCATCATCACCCTCTTTTCCCTTGGAGGATTTAATTTTTCTTGATAGAATGCCAGTGTGTAGTTTGTATAAGGCTTAAGTAAATACTAAGGGTTTGATATTTATTCTTTTTGTTAAGCTCATATGACATTAAATCAGAAAGATAAACATGCTTTCTCATTTCAGTAATACTCTAGACTGATGGTTAATTGAAGTTTCTCAACAGACAGTAAGATGGTGCTACCATCTTTGCCTCAACTCCCCATCCTACGCTGTCCCCAAAAGATTAGTAAACATAGGAAAGTTAGTTTCATATCTTTGCTTCAAGCTCTAAGAATAGATGTATCTAGGAGGTTTCAGAAAAGTACTCGTCAACAACAGGTAGTGGATACTTTCCAGTCTCGTCGTTGTTCTTCCTCTGCACATCAGGCTAAGAATCCCAGTGTCTGTATTAAATGTGATTTCTGCCCTTTGCCAGCATAACATAAAATTTGCCACGGCTTAGTTGGAGGGAGTTCAGCGTGCCTGAATTCTCATCTTGGCTTTGCTGCATTACTGGCACCTTTTCTCAGCCTCAGTTTCTCATCTGTAAAATTAACCTTCAGTTTCCTTACAGTTTTGAAATTCTTCTAGAATTCATGGATGGAAACTGAAATCTGTCTGTTCAGTTTTTCCCCCTAAATATTATCTTTTGGAGTTCAAAAATTATTTTTAAAACATTGAGACACCAAATCATCTTGAAATTATACTTACAGTCTTTAAATACTTTCACTCTGAATGGTTTATAACATTTTCTTCTTAATAGCCAAAGGTGCAGCCTTAACCATAACTTAATTTTCGAATTTTTTATCTTTGCCAAAGCTAGCAAATTCTAAAAATCCACTTTGGGTAACTTGGTTAAAATCTATTACAAAAACTACTAGCTTTACAAAAACCTCAATATTACAAAAAAATTTCGGGATAAACTGTTAATCTGTAGCTTTAAAATGGGAAACAAAATTTCTTTATGAAAAGTAGGCTTTTAAAATTTGTTTTAATGAGCTCTAAGTCTAAATCTAACATTCCAAATATAAGAATTTATAACAAAGCCCCAGAACTTCAAATTTAAGGACTAAAACCTTACTGAAATCCTGAAGCTGCTTTTTTCTTCAAACTCTTTTTTTAAAGTTTGCTTTTATTTTACCTTTTTTTTTTTTTTTTTTTTTTTTTGAGACAAGGTCTTGCTGTGTGGTTCAGGCTATCCATGAACTCACTGCGTAGCCCAGGCTGGCCTCAAACTCTCAGCCATCCTGCCTCAGCCTCCGAGTGCTGGGGTTACAGGCATGCTCTGCTACACCTGGCTTCAGAGGCTCAATGGGTAGCAGATCAGCTGGTACCCTAACAGACAGCTGAAGGGCATGGGCCCTCTTGCTCTCTAGCTTTTAATGATGCCGCTAGTGGCGCCTGGAAGTATCTTTGTGCCAGTCTCGCATTCGGGGCTCACAGAACAGAAATGTTCCCAAATTGCAGTAATTTCCTCCCCACTGTTAGCAGACTGAGGCTGTGAACACCTTTGCAGGCAGCAGCAGTTACAGCCCTTGTTTGAGGCCTGAAGTGTCAAGATGTAAGGGAAGTAGCTGACTGCAGTCAGAGAGCTTTTCTGAGGACACTCTGGATTGTGGGGTAGAACAGAGAAATGGCAGATAAATCTCATTTGCAACTTCTCTGGTTCATATTTGAGAATCACTTTGGAAAAGTACTATTCCTGACTCATAGCAGGGACCCTGATGCTCTCTGTGTAGATGGTTTCTCAGTTCGGGGTGGAAAGGAGCAGGGGACTATGACCTGCTGTGGTGGCGGCTTCTGGGATGACGGGATGTGTAGTCTACTCACTCCGCTTTCTTAGGGGCAGAGCTGATCTACATGGGATCTCCAAGGCGGAACAGAGCGCACCCTCCTGCCAGGAAGCCAGGCTGTCCCAGTGGGGTGTCCCAGCCACGCTGGAGACAGGGCAGGCCTAGCCTGAAGTCACTCTCTGAGGCTCAGCTTGGTGAAGCTTCACCCAGGGCTAACTTACATTTCTTTCCAGTCTCATTGTTTTAAGATTTTGGACGTGATGTTAATAATTCACTGTGTGACCAGGCCATAGCAGACTTGAACTTTGGGCTGGCTTTCCTTTCTGAGTCTGATCTTCTTTGCCCTGCTAGTGTGTGCTTAGAAAATAAACAATCATTTTAATATTACAGTCAGCAAAACATGTGGTGGTGAACGGGGACTTTAAACACATTAAAATTCAGGTGCTTTTCAGATTGACATTGTAGCTCTATAACCCTGCAAAGTAGATAAACAAAAAGTGATTTCAGCATCTCACATATTTTAGCTTGTTTCTTCAGCTTGCTTTTTCGGTGCAGCACTGCATGTTACAGGCTATGAAGTTTGACAGCGCCCAAAAGAAAATGAAAGTGGGAATGCGAGGAATTTGGTAACGGTGTTTTTAATGTGAACTTTTTGTTTAAAGCAAATGCAGCCCTGAGGATTTGGCTACTGCATATAACAACAGGGGGCAAATCAAGTACTTGAGGGTTGATTTTTATGAAGCCATGGACGACTACACATCTGCCATAGAGGTCCAACCCAGTTTTGAAGTTCCGTATTACAACAGAGGCTTGATACTATATAGACTGGGTAAGAATTTATATTTGATTTGATGTTTTGCTTTTCTCATTAATTGTGCCCTATTATTTCAGAGCTGTCAGCTGTCATAAAATGAATGTAGTAGTCATCGAGTTTTAAAGTTAAGTGAAATTTAGGTTTACTGCATGGAACAAAGGAAAGGTACCTGAGTTTATTTTAGGCATCCGATGGGCATTATAGATCACAGCAGAGCACTGAGGTGGGAATTGGACCTGGGCACAGGAGTGGGGTGACCCCGTTACGCCATGCCTGTGCGTTCCCAGCTGCAAATGAGGGTAACGCTGGGAACCTGTGACACTGCGTGCGTTAAAATCTTTGAAGCTATGTGAGACAGTACAAAGTGAAGAAGTTTAAATCCCTGCATTAAAGGAACCGTGTTTCCTTTTTCTGTTTTACTGCACTTACGTAAAAGAGATGAAATGCTTGTTGAAATTTTATGAGTTATGCTACTTACCCATTAAATCTTACAAACCCACAGCTAGAATGACTGATTAGTTGACTGGTTGAATTTTTGTGTCACTGAGGATTGAAGCCAGGGACTTGACTTACACATTCTAGGCCAGTGGTTTGCCGTTGACCTGCACCCCAGACCTGCATGGCCAATTTTGGGCATAATTATTCCATGCGGGCACACAATATTGTTATACACATCTCTATATCATTATTAAGAAAAACTTTCTTTACTAGGAGTGATTGAAAGTTCATAAAGATGAAGCACAACTATATGTATCCAAACTTTGCTGTGAATGATAAGTAGAAATATTCAGCTTTTTTTCTCTTTTCCATTTTTTGGGTTCTGGTACAGGATATTTTGATGAAGCTTTGGAAGATTTCAAGAAAGTATTAGACTTAAATCCTGGATTTCAAGATGCTACTTTGAGTTTAAAACAGACTGTTCTAGACAAAGAAGAAAAACAAAGAAGAAGTATTGAAAAAAATTATTGAACTTTTAAATTTAAGCAAAATACTAACTTATGACCCTTGTACTTGCATCCAGTTGGCTGTAATTTAAGATAGGTATTGGGCTCTTTTGATTTATTTTTAAGATAGGAGATTCATGCATTAGCACTGAAAGTTAAACTGTGTTTAAGATTGTTAATTTCAGGTTGAAAACTATTTTGATGGGGCTGATTTTTATAAAGTGTAGATAAATCTCAATGTATACGTATGTATTATTACAATGTAATATTTTAAATAAATGTGGTATTTCCTTCAGTAAAACTTATTTTTGCTATTTTTTAATTGAAAAAAATTTCACCTACAGAAAAGTTGAAAGTATAATACTATCAACACTGATAAACTCCTCACTTAGTTTCATTGGTTGTTAATATTGTGCCACATTTGCTTTTTCTCTGTATTTAAAAATAAAACCGTTTAGCTGAATCATTTGAGAATAAGATATAGATTTCATAGTACTTACCCCCTAAATATTTCAACCTGCATCTTTCAAGAATAAAGACATCCTTCTTTGTAATCATGATACCATTACAACTCCTAGTAAAATTAATAATTCTGTAATGTCCTCCATATCCAGACCATATTCAGATTTCCCCAATTACTTCAGAATGTGTAGATTTTTATTTTTGGGTCTGTAGCCTATCAGGTTTCATTACTCTGTTGTTATGTCTCCGAGTTCTTTTAATCTAGAGTCATGCCTACCCTTACAGCATTTGCTTTGGGAGTAAAGCTATTTTGTGTAGCTGGGGTGGAAAGATATAACATTTGGGCTTAAGCCCATTTCATACAGGAGAGCAGTTAGAATTCAGTGTACACTTGATTTTCTCTAGAAATCATTGATAAAATAGGTTAAGACTTAAAAATACATTGAACATAATTTTCTGTCTGAATAATGACAATTATTTTCATAATTATCATTTTTGAATGCTAAGCGTTCATACTCTTTATGTACCAGTTGGTGTGGGGTGGCCAGTGTAAGAAACTGACAGAAACTCACAGTTAATGTAAACTTTAAAAATTCCATTTTATTTGGGTGCCACCAGCAAGCGATTGGGCTCAGATGAGGCTCTCAAAACTGAGAAGGACTTGAAGAGAAGGAAAGCTGAAGCCGTGCGTCCCACCCACAGCTTTAAATTTTTATTGTTGTGGTTTGGCTTTCAAAGATACAGACCCTCAATTTGGGATCTCCCAAGCTAGTTTATTATTATTGCTGCGGCACACTATTTTGGGGTGGAAACAATCTTTTTCGGAAGGAAAAAAAGTGTGCCTGGCAACCTAGAGGCAGGCACAGGACGGTCCTGTGGCCTCACAGGCAATTGCCACCATCAGCCTTAGCAGGGTTCACTTTTTTTTTCCGAGTAAAATTTATCTCACAAGCAGACAGAGTAATTGCCGTGTGTGTAGTTTATAAATAATATCTGGCAAAAATACGTGGAGAATTTGTGCTGCAGGTGAATGAATATGAAGAGGAAATTAAGTTTGATGGCCAGAATGGAAAAGTATATTTTTGGAATCAGTCACGTTCTCCAATGATTTATCTCTCCATTGTTGGAAATGTCTTTAAAACAACTTAGAAAGTTGATGAAAGCAGAAAAATCTCTTTAAAAAAAAACCTTTTCTGAAAAAAGTGAAATCTTTAGATGTTAGGAGATCTTAAAGCCATTCCACCCAAAGAGTCAAATACCTGAAAGCTACTTAAATGACTTTATATTCCCTTGGCACATACTCTCTTTTCTTTACTAGGATCAGATACACTAAGAAAAAGAATACTTGTTTAAAAATGTCATTCGGTTTGGTGGATTTTATTCAAAGTTTCTTCATTGAAAAAAAAATCACTGAAGTTCATATCGCCACTTGCTGATTGGAGACCCAGGCATTTATTTTCTCTTGTTTGTTACTGGAAGTAACTAAAGATTAATGCATTTACCTCATTTATCTTCTTTGAAAGTAGGCATTATACATTCAGATTCGAAGTTTCTGATTGGGTAATACTTTTGATACTTACCTTACAGATAGTCTTTGGTTCAGTGTAGGTATCTTGCGTACATTTCAGTATTTGTTTCATTCTTTTTTCTATTAGAAAAACACTCAAATTATATTGTCTTCTAGTTTTTTTTTCTGTGCAAAAACAGAAAATGGGTTGATAGCAGAATTGTCTTTCACAAAGTATAGCAAAATAGCATAAATTGATTTAAGTCATGTTTTTGAGTTTAGAAAGTTATACTTAACACTAGTTGAGAAGCATGGAGCTATTTGTCCTTTTTGGAAGTCTGGAGCGGAACTAAGCCAGGGACTGTCTTCATGGTAGAGAACTAGTGCAGTCGGTGGGGGAGTAAGCTGAGCTCTGAAGTCAGAGTTAAGCCCTGGTTGCTTCTCTCTGTGTCTTTCCTGGGTTTTCTCTTCTCTCTCTGGTGTCTTTACCCTGAACATAACCTTGGCCTCCTGTTTTATGCCGGCTGTAAATCTTTCTCAGTGGGCGTGCTGTATGTTCTCTCTGTCTGGGCAAAACGAATCCAGCATTTGCACTGATAACCATCTCAGTGTCTCCCATCTGAGGGTCATCCTCTTAAAAATTTAACTTCAAAAAAAAAAAATTTAACTTCAAGTGTCAATTAAACTTATCCGTTGCTTAACAACTTCAGTTGGTCGCAGAAAATACTTCTTCTGAGTGAAAAACCGGGACATGAAAAAATACTTTTAATTGGAAAAATTCCATTTTATCTCAGGATACTCTCTGTTCACCGTAAAAAAGATCAAGAAATGAAAACAAGCGCCTGTGAGTGTAACAATTTGGAAGTAACTATTTTGTACAAACTGGTATGAGTGCTTACTTGTTTTTTCTGCTGACACATTTAAAAACAACTTTATTGAGAGATGATTGATACATATATCATCTATTTGAATTATAGTTAGGTAGTTTTTAAAGTATATTCAGAGTTTCCACACCAGTTTTTTAAACTGTTTTTTTAAGTTTTTTGGATTATACAGTCATAGTGCATGCAAACTATACTTAATAAAGTTGTTACATAGACACCTTTAGGCAAGTTAAATACTAAACGTGAGAGTGCTTAAAAAATAACAGTACATGCAGAAAATGGATCAAAGATGTCACCTCTTCTGGTTTTGTCAAAATAGGCAGCATGATGCTAATTTGTTTCATGTGTTGTTCTCTGACTAGAAACTTGTGCTAAGGAGATCAGGGAATATACCTCTGCCTGGAACTATGAATGAATTTATTTGAGGAACTATTATGCTGAATTTATGTAGGTTATTTGGGCTAACAGTTATTTAAAAAAAAAACCAACTAATTATTGACAATCTTGGCATATATTTTCAAGAGCCTAGTGAAAAGCAGATCAAATGGTTGCTGTGTGAGGCAAGTATGTAGTTTATTTATTTACTTTTTAAGTATGTAGTTTAAAGGCTTCTGTACAAATTCAGATTTTAGTGCTTTCTGCATTTCTCAAACTATGACAATGAGGAGAATAGGATTCCAATTTAAAATGGTATTTGGTTAGGGAGAGAGATTCATTGCATTTCACATCTAACATTACGGAACTTCAAAAGAGACCATTTCTACATAAAGGAAAGAAGGATGATAAATGCAATTAAGTTTTTATTTCTAGAAAAACAAAGCAGATGGTAAGATTAAAAAAAAACATAGTTCGTGCTTTTCAATTTTAAGACAGTAAAACCACAGATCTATGTAGCAAAAGACAAATGATAAAAAGAGAAACCCGTAGGTTAAGAAACTGGTAGTTTTGAATGTGCGCAGAACAGTAGAATAGGAGCAGAGCTGCCTGACCCCGTGTGGGTCGGCACGCAGCCCTGCGTGTCACAGAGCAGCGAAGAGCTCTTCATAGAGCGGGAGGCTGAGGCTGAGAGATTCAGTAACTCGCCCAGTTACATCCAGAACCCATATAAATACATTCGAAACTGCAATTAATATCAATTGACTTACTGACAAACTGACATCAACTAAAAGCAGAGATGTAGACTCTTGTTTTTCCTGATAAAAAATTTAAATTGTTCATAAATTACTCAAAGATGTTTTAATAGGAGTCAAGGTGAGTATCACAAGAGATTTAAAGTATACTTTATTAATGGAACATTATTGCAATGCTAGAATTGCTTGCTGGTCGTTTTCCTTCCTGATTGAAAACAGACACACAAGATGGTGAAAAGCAGATGAATATTAGAAGCGAACTCCATTTGGAAACTTGAAAGCCACGGCTGCCAATATGTAAATTTGTATCTCATGTTAAGAAAGAGCATCCAGCACTTAGGAAGAAGGCAAAAGGAAGAAGCATGTTCTTTCAACATTGTAGTGAGCCCAGACCAACAGATCCACCCAACAGCTGTTTAATTCTACTCTTGATTAGGGCCCCAACTGAGGTTAACAACTTGTCTGTTTTTGTCCAAAGAAGATGTAAATGAATCCTGTCTGGTGAAAGAGATAACCCTAAAGGTTATGGTTATGTTGCCATAAAGAACACCAACAGATTTTCTATCTAGCCTAGCAACTTTATTTCCAAATTCCTTCTTTATTACCTGTAGATACTGTGCTCCTTCCAATGCCTACTAACCTTGTGGTTCTTTCATTAATGAGTTAAATATTTGCCACGTTTTCATTCCATATTCCTCTGATTTATATTTAACTTAAAAATTTCTATTTTAACACTACTATTGAAAGAAACAAACACATTAAATAAAGCTTATCATTGTGTAGTCACATTTTTCTCAGGAATAAGAATGAAAGTTTCTATTTTCCTGACCCCCATTTCTTTCAAGTATTCAACAATTTCTGTTTGGATTATGCAGAAGTTTAATTGAGATCTGGCTGAAGCAAAGTGTAGAGAAGGCCTTCACCCTAAATAAAAACATCTAGAGAGAAATGTACTCCTTTCAACAGCAGTAAAAACTGCAGAAGAATATATAGTAAAACCTTGAACTGCAAGTAAATTGTTCTGTGAGTGTCCCAGAAGATGAGCAAACATTTCTAATAAATTTTAACTTGATAAACAAGTGATCTCTTGCAATACAAGTAGTACGGTACACAGAATGTCACATGATCACAACTGAACCAGTGATTCCCCCTCCCCACCTCACTACAGGATTGTGGGTGATCATCTTCCAACTGCAAGAGGTTATGGAGGAGAGCTTATCTGTAGAGGAGGAGGGAAAGGCCAAGGAATCCGTTGCTTCAAATGAGATTAGGGAGATGTATAAAATGTGGGAAACAGTGCAGAGTTTTGTAGAAAACACCATCCAAATAAAGCCATAGCAGTGCGAGCAATGAATCTGTTTAACAACAATGTGATGTTACATTTCTGTGAAATCCTCAAAAGGTGAAAGCGAGTGTCTTTGGATAGGTTCCTTGTTAAAGGTGCGCAAAATGAAAACGATTCCACTGAGCCAATAGTTAGCGGTGATTTCCTTAGTGATAGTGAAAGTTGTCCTACACAGTAACCCTCCTCTCTCTCGTCTCCTTCTCATCAGCAATGTTTTCCAAGGCAAGTGCAGGTTAATTTGTTTAAATTTTTATTTTGTATTTTATTATTTTGAATTATATTACAGGATTGTAATCATATTTTTATGAATATTTTTGGGTTGTGAAATGAATCATCTGAGTTTCCATTACAGTATACTCCCGTGAAGTTGCAGTTGAGAGTTCTCGGCCTCAGTCTTTCAAGGATTTTTCCTTAGCGCCTAACTAATAATTGTTCTCAGGAATCCCCCTGCAGTTCCTTGGAAACTGCAAATATCCTTTGCAATTGTTTCTTTGGTGGAAGGTTTGCAGGTAGCCAATCTGAGAGCATTACTCAGTTCTCCTTGCTGCTGTCCTGTGTGTAGCTGGAATGTGTCCTTGGTTTTGTTCTTGAAGCCCTAAGATCCCTAAAATGCCAGCCACGATGCCCTGTACTTTCTAAGGCTTTATTAATACAGAATTTTATTAAATTACATGACTGTGGGAGGCATAGCATGCTTAGGGTTTAAACTATAAAAATAGGCATTGATGGGCATTTTTCCGACTATATCTGAAATTCAAGGTTTTTCACAATTCACAGGTGCTCTAGGAACGTAACCCCTGTGAATTTCAGGGGTGCACTGTATTCTTATGGGGAAATTCACTTTGATGTACAAGTGCTTTGAATTACAAGCATGTGTCCAGAGCTTGCAAACCAAGGTTTTACTATAATGTAGAAAGAGTCCTCATTGTTCTTTTAATTTCGTGGGGGTAACCACTGTTCACATCTATCATTACAGACCTTTTTCTTTGTTCAAATACACGGACACATGTACTCATATGCATGCACAGAATTATGTTATATATATTATTCAGTAACTTCAATCGTTTATTATCTTGGCCATTCTTCCATATAAGAACATAGAAATCTACCTCATTCTGCTTTGACCCATTTTTAAAGCCACATCAACATGCCAGATTTTTGATATGGAAATAATTAAAAGGGTACCAGAGGTACAAGTGGAGAGAAACATACCACCTCCACATTCTCCTCCAGAGGTAACCATCTGTAACCAGCACAACTAGAAACCAAGGGTTCAAAGCCCCCATCCCTCTTCCTGCTAGTCACAATTTTAAAAACTACTTTTAGTCCTGTTCTCTACCTTAGTTAGTGTCTGTTCTCTACCTTAGTTAGTGTCTGTTCTCTCTAGACAGTTTTGACTGGTCTATACCAGGGATACCTCTGAATGTATTCTTCTGACGCCACATTTGTTTGAACCTATTCTCACTTTATCATGAAGGTCTCTTGAAGATTACAGAGTTGGTCTGGCACACACTTACCGCGGCCCGGGGCTAACTCAGATCTTGGTCTGCTCACACTCTGGCTGATGTGTCTCTACTGCTCCTGGCTGCAGACCTGACTCTGATCCAGTGCCTCTAGAAGCAACCTCCTGATTCTAGCAACTTCCCTGTCATCTGCTACCACTCCAGGCCTGAGGGGCCTTGCCCTTGCTTCTCCCTCCCTTGTCATTTGGCCTTATCTCGGCCCTTCTCTGACCACCTGGCTAAAATTGCGAACCCCAGTTATGCCTTAGGTCCCTTTATTTTTTCCCACGTCTACCCAGACCACGTTTTATTCATCTGTCTGCCTCCTCCCCACTGCCAGGTGAGCTGCCAGGGGCAGGGTGTTTGTCTGTTTTGTTCACGGCTGTGCCCTCAGCCCCCAGAGCTATGCACAGGGGATAGCAGGGCCTCGACATGCATAGGACCAGGGCTTCGGTTATCAGGATCTCCTCACCGATTTGCAATTCAGATCTTGCGGGTTTATCACCAGCTAATGGGTATATAGGGTAGCCAAGTGTTTGACTCCTTCTTAGTTGACCTAGAGAATAGGGCCCAATTTATAGTTAAATTTTCATTTTATTTAAAATAGTTTGCTCTCCTGGTTTAATTTAGAGGAAGAAAGCCTTTTAAGAGACAGGTCAAATTCACCAGGGGCTTTGTTTTAATGTAACTTTATAAGAGGTACCTGTGAAAGGTTGAATTGCGTTCCCTCAAAAGACATGTTGAAGTCTTTACCAGAGGTCCCTCAGATGGGCCCTTTTCTGAGAATGGAGTTATTGCAGATCTCATGGGTTAAGATGATGTAGGTGGGGTAGCATGGATCTTTAATCCGGTGTGATGTGCATCCTTATCTGAGGCCACCTCATGTGACTGGTGTCCTCATAAAAGGAAGGAAATTTGGACACAGACAGGGAAGAATGCCTTAGGAAGACGGAAGCTGAGGTCAGAATGCTGCTACCTAGGCCGGGGAGTGCCTGGGCTTCCAGAGGCTGGAAGAACAAAGAGAATCTTCCCCAGAGGCTTGGGAAGAAGCACAGCCCTACAGACTCCTCGATTGTGGACTTTTAGTCTCCAGGCTGCCAGAGAGTACATTTCCGTTGGTATACACCACACCATTTGTGGTGCTTTGGTATGGAGATGCTGGGAAGCTGAGTACTCAGTATTCGTTCAGTTTTCAAGTGACAGGCCTTTTGCACAAGTGTTTTTGTGTTCTCGCACCCGCCAGATGCAGCTGTATTTAAGAAGTGGGCTTTTTGTTGAACAGACCTATGAACTAAAGATTCCTGGGACATGGCGGGGGAGGCGCGGAGAAGGTTGTTTCTTTATTTGGCCATGACCCTGACTGAATCCGTAGAGGAACCCATGACTAAGCACCGTACAGAACATGCTGGTTTGCTCTGGCTGCCTGCAAGAAATTCATAACCACCCTGTGTGGCTTCGAGACACTCAGCTCTTGGAGAGCTGAGGCTCTTCTGACTTGAGATTGGAAAAGAAAAGTGGGAGTCACTTCAGGCTGCCAAACAACAAACCATTACTAGCAAGCCAGGTGAAAAAATATCCAAGTTGGCCGAGCAGCCGGGATGGGGAGCTGTCAGTCTGGGGCTTGCAGAACAGTAATTATTTCCATCATGAAGACCGGCTGCCAGTAGACTTATTGGGACTGGACCAGCTTCTTGCATGGGGAGGGTGGGTGGAGGCCAGTGCAGTGAGGCGCCTGTAAGCAGAGAGCCACAGCCTCTATCCGTCACCTACGCCAGCACATGACAAGGGCCAGTGTCCACTTCTCTACCCTCGCTGTGCTCCTGCTTTCTCCCAGCATTCGAGGTGTACTCTCCAAGAATGTTTTTTTCCCTCAATTTACTTCAGTCTCGATCATTCTTCAAGGATTAGCCAGTTCGACAATTACCATTACATGCTCCCCACCAGTGGCAGTCCCCACGCTTGCCCTCATTCTCCACTTTCCACTGTGTTGATGCCGTACGGACAAGCAGCCTTGGCGTCACCCAGACTTTGTTAGAAAGCAGACTCTTGGGGCTCGGAGTACAGCTCAGTGGTGGAACGCGTGCTTATCCTCTGTGAGCCCTGGTTCCAGCCCCAGCACCAAAGGAAAAGGAGAGAGGGCGCATGGCAGACGCTTTGCCCTGTGCCAGACCTCCTAGGTCGGAACCCCCAGGCTGGCTGTCCCCAGGTGGTTTGGAGGGCCCTGTGGCTGGCTCTCCGTGTTCTTTGGACCAGCAGCACCAGTGGTGCCCAGGAACATGTTAGAAATGAAGATTTGGGTCCCTGGAAGTGGCCCAGAATCCCATGTAACGCGGCATCTCGTGGGAACCAGTTGCCTCTTATCATTTGGCTTAGCATCTAGTTGTGGGCTTTCATTCCATGGGAGTTTGTTCCTCTCTTCAAAATGGGAATCTGAGGACAGAGGCCGCGTTGGTTGTGTGCTTTCTGATGCTCAGTCCAGTGTGGGCACAGAGTGACACGTGTCCTGTGATCTGAACAAGCGCATGGGGGGCGGGGAGAAGGATGGCGGCTGGGGCGAGGCCTTTCAGCTCAAGCCTCTTGGACTGAGTTCTGGAGGGCTGTTAGGTATGTTTCCCCTCTCACACTGGAGACCATCATTACCCTGTAATTTTGTTATCTCATCACAGCCTGACTTGATCCAGAATTCTGTCTCCAATAGTTTTATGTGGTTTTCTTCCCTGGAAAAAAGTCATTTTTATTTGCTATTAAAATAAAGCAACCCTGGCTAATTTCCTTTTCTGGATCAATAAGTCCTTCGTCTGGGCAGTGGCCAAGCTGGCTCCTCAGGCTTACAGTATCAGGGAGAAGGAATCTCAGACATGACTAATGTATAGCCTCCTAAGGCTTCCTGCTCGTGAACTCCCATAAATCGCTGCTGTGTTCCATCGTGGGCAATTATCGCCACAGTGAGAGCCCCGGGCCAGGAGGAGACCATCCTTGCCCCAAATGTTCTTCCTCCTTAGGCTGGCTGCTAGCTTTGAAACTGCCAGATGTAATTCCTTTTGAGTTGCTTAATGGGCATACAGTTTTCGTCAGAGTCATAGAGCACTTGAGCTGGAAGGAGCGGGAAAAAGCCATCTCCTTCATTTCACAGGTATTTTACTGGGGGGGAGGCTCTGGTTAGGTGCCCTTCAGTTTGTTAACAACAGGACCCTCAGCGTGGGGGTAGTGGCGATTTCAAGTTAATGAAGAACTACAGTTTACACTTACTTTCATTAATCTTGACACCAAGTCTTAGACCCGGCGCAGGATCCAGTTCCCTGCCCAGGATCACCCCCAGGACTGGAGCCCGTGACCCAGTCCTGTGAGAGACCCTACAAAGGCCCAGAAAACTAACTCGGAGAAGAGTACTAAGACATCCAAATCAAGTCCCTGAGGGCTGCAGGATGCTCCAGGGCAGAGCTGAATTGTGGGGCACAGGCCCCATCCTGTGCCTGCAGGAAAGGAAGCTTGCAGAAAGGACTTTGAGAGAAAAGACATGTAGACATCACTGTTTCTGCCCACTGAAATGCTGGCCGTAAAATGATTTACAAGCATGGGAAGGAGAAGGATAATTTCACATGAAACCTGAGGCACAAGGGAAGGCCATCTATTGGAAATAGGAATTTGGAGAGAGATGGCGGGGACTCATGGAGAGCCTTCCGGTAAGAAAACGCCCACCCCTTCCTGTGTGTTTGCATTGAGGCTGCTTGATAACCCATTCAAGACTAACATTATTTCTGTTTTAGCAAAAGTGACAAGGAGGTTACTCAGGCCGGGATCAAAGTGAGGAAACAGTTTCAGATTCTTTTCTTTGCACCCAGTTTCCTCCAGTTGACCAGCTTGTCTTGGTTTACCCGGGACTTTCTCAGTTAGAGAACTGAGGTCCAGCATCCAGGGACTCCCTCAGCCCAGGGCAAACCTTGCTCCTCCCTGTTGCTGCCCCCACAGGGGATGGGAATTCTTGCCAGGGGCCACCCTGGCCTCAGAGGCCCTGAACTGGGCCTGTTTTACTGAGCAGATGGGTGCCTAGTGCCAGGGCAGGCTGCTGGCTCCATGGCCCACAGGGGTGTCAGGATATGGCCCTCAGCCCCAACGCATCGTCACACTCCATTTACTGGGGTCTGCTGGTTACCAACGAGATCACGGTCTGCCTCCTACTTTAATTCATGCCAGAAGTTGGACATGGAGGAGACAAACAGGAAGATGAGTGACTCAGCCATCAGGGAGCTGCCAATCCTTGCTGCTTCCGCCTCGGGGTACAGTTAGCTCAAGGGTCAAAACCTTACCCAGACTGAGCTCAAGGCAAAAGGGACCTTATCCAAAGGGTACAAGTCTCAAGGAAACAAGAACGAGCGTCCCGAGCAGGCTCGCGAGGTGGAAAGCACGGCAGCGGCCGTCTGCCAGCTGGTCCTGCCCAGGCCAGCCTCAGTAGGGCTCTGAGGGATTTTGAGCCAACGGCTAAGGTGGACAGGAAGATCTGGAGGTGATGCTGGACATGTCTGGGAGGAGGATCTGCTGGGTAGCTTAGAGGAGGGTATGTGACATGACCTTGGACAGTGGCCGTGCCCTGGAGGGTGTGGGTTGCTGCTGCTGCCCAGGTGAGAGTCACAGTAGGGAGGAAGCAAGAAAAGCAAGAAAGGAAGCAAGAAAGTTGCACCCCTCCAGGAGAAGGAAGGGAGCACAGTCCCTCACCCCACTGACGGGGGCTCACTCGACCCTGGGCTGGCGGAAGGGAAGCAGGCAGAGAGGTGGAGCGGTAGCAGAACTGTCCCAGCTAGCAGAGTGCTCATGCATGCAGAAGTGGGGAGCAGGAGGGGAATAAGCACCTCTTTCCTTCGTAGTCCGGGCCCTGACTCTGGGCGCATCCAGCTGGACCACAGGTGTCTCCTCAGGCTCCTGGAGTGCTCATCGTTCCAACGCTTTGGGGCTGCTGCTTCCTTTCTGATGCTTGTCTCTTCTCAGCACTCTTTTCCCCTCTCTAACCACTTCAGCCAGTTGGATTATACCTGCCTCTTAAAGCCTTTTGCTTTTTAGAGCAGTTCAACTTTTAGACAAACGACAACATGCAAATTCCATCTTATTAAGGGCACTTTCTAAGGGTCTCCTTTTTTGTAAGCCAGCACTTTGCACTTAAACTGTTCTGCTCTGTGTTCAATGTAATTAGTGTTTCTCAAATCCTGTTTGTGGACTGGTCCTGAATGGGGAGAAGCCAGTATGCTGAAACCTTTAGGGCCCAGCAGGGACTTAGGCAGAGTTCTTCCCCACCAAGCCAGCAGAGTCCCGGCCCGTCCAGCTAACCAACACCTGATGCTCAGCTAGGTTAACAAGGTGGACCACCCATTTTTACAGCAAGAAACAGCCCTTCAGAGACGGGTGCACGGGCCAGGAAAGAGTGTGGGCCCAGCTGAGGGCTCGGTCCATTACGCCATGATCTGGAAAGGAGGCCAGCTCCATAACTGGGCTCGAGGGGAACATTCTTACCACCCTCCTCCAAGACTGCTTCAAGACCTGGCCAGGAAGGGCCCCAAACAAGAGGCCTACATCTAAGGCCGTTAGCAGTCCGAAGCCAGGTCCGTTCTGAGAACTCTCATCATTGAGATAAACACAGATCCTGGGGATGAAGGTGCTCCTGCAGACATCACCGGAAGATGCTTGTGTGGAGAAGAGGAAAGAGCGGCCTCGACACGTACAAAGTAGGACAGAACTGTCCTCTGGAGCAGTTAGCTAGCACTCCATGAGCAGGAGTCAGGCTGGGCCTTGATGTAGACATCTCCTGGGAAGCTTGGAGCTCCCGGAGCCCCTCAGGCTGAGAGAACAGGACAGGACACACTCGAGGGCCATGAAGTGCTGCTGAGGGACCTGCAGGAAGGGCAGGGCTGCCCTGCATTCCAGGAGGATGTGCGTGCAACTCCGGTCCAGTGCAGACCTGAGGATAGACACGGTAGACAGCCAGGACCCTTTCAGTAGAAGAGAGGTCTGGGGGGCCAGCGGTCTGGGACTCCCCCAGCGCCTAAGCTGTCTGGGGCAGAGGCCCTTCCTGTCCAGCGGGAGCACAAGTTCCCAAGTCAGAGCCTCGGAAAGCCGGGCTGACTCCTTCCCCACCCCTGTCTGCCCCAGGACATGGCCTCGTGGGAGCACCTGTTGGCTGGCTTTGGGAAGATGGAAGCCTTGCTGCAAGGAGCCAGGAGGAGGAGGAAGGAGGAAAGGTCTGAGAATGGGATGAAGAAGGTAGACTTCCTTTTTATTTTTTAAGTTTATTTTTATTAGTACATGTTTGCAGTACACAAGGGTTACATTCCTCATGGAGAGCTGGTACATAGCGTATCTGAATTCTTTTTCTATGTACCCTTCTCTTCTCCCTTCTCCTCCCTCCGTCTCTTGGTCCCTTCTTCATCTAGGCACACAGTGGGGTCATTTAGGGGTGTTGGATGGGAGTGGGAGAGCTCCCTTTCCTATAGGGAAGTCTACGTATAGGATGCTCATCAGCAGTTTCGAAGTCTTAAGTTACTTTAATGAAGTTTATGTCCCCATTTTGCAGGAGAAATTGAAGTTCAAAAAAGGAGAAAAGACTTGTCCAGGTCACACAACTAATAAGCAGAGGATCAGCTAAAAGTCTAGGTCACGGCAGGCCACAGCCGCACAGTTGATCTGGTTCAGTTACGAGACTCAACCTTGAACCCAGGCATCGAGCAGCACGTATCAGGCAGACCTCTCCCAGAAAGCTGAGGAAACACTCAGGACCTGGCCTCCAAGGGCCTTCACGAGCATCCCCAAGCTGTCGGTGTAGCCGAGTCTGATTCTCACTTGGCATTTCTGGTTCTCTGAGAACTCATCTCTTCGAGTCGGATGCCACAGGCTCCCTCAGGCTCACCAGCCTGTTGGCCAGGGAGGGGTGCAGAAGTCTCTCACTGCAGCAGACAGGTCAATGTCTACCCCCAGCAGGCTGCTCTTTCTTTCTGCAGCTGCCAGGAAGAATTTTCAGACATGGTATAAGGCACCGAGGAAGAAGCTTGTGTCCATCAGCATCTGCCTGTGATGAGTCCTGATAGCCACTCAGGAGCTGGTGTCCAAGAGCTGAGGGAACGCCAGGGCTGTGGCCAGGCCCAAGCACAGAAGAAGTTGGGAGAAGGCCCAGCAGAGACACTGCACAGGAGGGCTGGGGTGCTCCGAGCAGGCTCAGATGACTTTAAGACCCACCGGGAGATGAGACCCTGCTTTGGAGTGTTGCTCTGGCTTGTGAGTTGTCCTTGCAGAGTCCTGGGCTGTCACTGCTTGGCCTGGGTTCTGGGCCACTGACGCTTTGTGATGACGGTGCACCAGAAGCCATCTGAGTCTGCTGACACGGACGCCCAGCCCTCGCCAAGAGCAACTCAGCAGAGGCCCGAGCCTAGCTCTTTGCTCTGCCTCAAAGAATCCTGACTTCAAGAGCTGACCGGCAGCTTGCTCTCCTTGCCCCCGGACCACACCAAACACCTTGAAACACGCTCTCGTTCTGCTTTCTGGGATCGGGGACCTGCACAGATGTCCGCATGGGGGTCTCACCCTGAGCCTGAGATTGAAAACCACCCTCAGGACCCGCCGGCTGTCTACTCCCTGCGTCTTCTCGCTTTGCTCGTGCCCTGTGCGCAAACTCCACAAAGGCCGATTATAGAGCCTGCACCCCGCCCTCGCTCTGCAGGAGAGTCGGAGGACTCGCTTGGGACTGCAGCCTCGCTGTGGGAGCGGGCGAGCACAGAACGCCCGGCGTGTCAAGGCCGAGGCCCAGCTTGGCTCCCGCGATCGTGGGCCCCTCTGGTAGACTTGGGCCTTGGAGGACCACCTGCCGTAACTGGTAAGCAGCTTTCTGAGCCTGGTAAACAGGCGGGCATGGGCTGGCCATCAAGTGTTTGGGCAAAGGAGAAGGTGGGAACGGGGACCCGAGTATTACTGCCCTTGTGTGTTCTTCCTGCAGAGGCGGGGACACCTGCTCTCCCCACCTGCTGGCAAATGCAAGGCGACGACAAGATGTTTTCCTTAGTTGATAAGGTGGAGTATCCTTGGGGAATACTGGATGCTCTCAGCGGAAGAGGAAGGTCTTGCCAGGACCTCCTGGCGTGGTGTGACAGAGGTGCAGATCTTATCAGCAGACATGTGGAGGTGTGTCAGGAAGGGAGCAGAGCGGAGTACAGCAGGTCGAGATTAATATTGAGAAAGCTGCCATCTAATCTCGCTTCTGTCCAGTAGCTCCCCACATCCCATCCCCCAGTGCAGGCCACACTGGGCTCCTGCCGGGCCTTCCACCATGCTGACGTGGCCGCATCAGCCTTGCCGTGGTACCTGAGGCTCCTTCCCCATTGCTGCTGCCTGGGATGCCATCTTTGGTGCCCTAAGCCAAGCTTCCTGTGGGCTGCTTCAGCAAAACGCACCCTGGCTCCTGCCGGTCATCTGGCCGACATGCCGGGGAAAAGACTGATTAGGAAACGAAACTCTGGTCTCCCCTGCCAGGGTGCGTTGTAAGTCAGGCCGCAGGCAGCTCTGCTTTTCTTTGTCCATCCAGCAAAGCAGCTGTTGCCCTCACGGCGTTGCAGGTTGAGCCTGGGAGGCCAAGATGGAATGTGGCCGGAGCCACGAGGGCCGCTGGTGATGAGTGGGAGCAGAGCATGTCCAGGGTAGACGCTGGCTCTCCAAAAGTCCTCTGTTCTGTGGTAGGGCCTGTTTTCTTCCGGGGGCTACTCGGTGCTCACCTGGACTATTGTCTGGGTTTGGACTCCTCAGGAGGTAGTTCTCCTGGGCGTCTTAGAAGCGTCCTCCCCTGTTGGACCTCAGGGCAGGCCAGAACAGAGGCCCCAGCATCTCCAGACAGCCACGGTCACAGCAGGTGGCCAGCAGGACACCCAGGGGTCGGCAGACCACCCCACACGCACTCGTGCGATCTGAAATAGAGGAAAGAGACTAGATCTCTTTCAGTCCCGGACAGCACGGCAGCCCTTGGGTCGCTGTCTCCAGGACCTGCTTAGGCTCATGTTCGAGGGTGAGTCCAGGGAAGCAGCCCAGGCCTGGTCCTACAGGGTGGGGGCGGGCAAGGCGGAGGAATGGAAAAACAGAAACTGCAGGCAGGCTGTCCCTTGGTTCTCTAGCTCCCATCTTCGCGTGCCCAGGTTGGGCCAGTCTTGCTGGATCGGATGGCCTGGCAGGAAACTGCCCTGCGGACATTGAGCCCCAAATCCCACAAGCATCCGTCCCCTCTCCGCAGCGAGCTCCAGGCCGAAGCTCTGCCCCGTGGAAAGCTCCGGCGGAGCTTGGCCAGGCAGCTGCTCTCCCCGAAGCTGGGGCCGAGGTGGCTGAGGGGTCGGTCAGCAGAGGCGGAGGCCTGGCCCGCGACCCGGGCGGGGGAAACCTGCCCTGGACGCACAGGGGCGCCCCCTGCCGGGCCCGTGCAGAGTGCGCAGCGTGAACCTGCACCGAGAAGCGGGCAGGCGGCCTGGGTGCCCCGCGGGCGCCGAGGACAAGAGGCTCGGGGGTCTGAAAGCAGGGTCCCCTCGAGGGACCTAAGCTCTAGCGATTTCCTGCTGTTTAGCCTCACCCAGGAGCTGCTGCGCCCAACGCCATGGACCTCGTGGAAGGACTTCGTGGAAGGGCTGGAGCTGAAGCTGCCTTGAAACCCATCCTGGTGGTTCTGGGACTTCGGGGCTCGGCCTTGGAAGGGCTGCCCTTCTGAGACAGTTTAAGAATGCCCTGACAACTCTTGGTTCTGTCTCTTAAAAAGAAAAATAAGAGCTATCATCTATGTATCTGTTATTGTAGGGCATGATTTAATTATAGAAAGTGGATGAAACAAATGTCCAGCTTACAGCAACAGAGTATCTCTGGCGTCCCAGAAGCTCAACCCTGGCTCCTCACAGTGGCTCAGGGTTGCCCTTTTAACCTTATCTGTGCTCCTGGTTTTAACACCACTTTCATGGCTGTGGAATGTCTGTGCACGTTTTTTCCCATTGTTTTGAATGTTTCAATGATTTGTAATACTTAGATGTCACTTATAAAATGCTGAAACATATCGGTTCACATGGATTTCCTTGGGATAAATTCCCAGTAGTGGGATTGTCCAGCCAGTGGACACCTTTATTTTCAAGGTCCTTGGAATATGTTGCCCAAGTTTGCTTCCAGAGTTTTGCCAATTCACACGCCCATCAACAGTTTGATTAAACGAGTGCCTACGCCGAGCCAGTCCCTGGGAATGAATGTTCGACCTAGGCGTGAGTCTAAGTTTCATCACTTCCTTGCCAGCAGTGGGTTTTAGTTGGCTAAGTCTAAACAAATCTAAGACCTATTTTAGTTTGCGTCTCTCTGACCTCAGGAGGGCAGAATGCCCATGTGTCTGATTGTTGATCCGACCATCTTCTAATTGTGTGCTTGCCTTGCCTACTTGGCGGAGACCTTCTCTGTGTAGTAGATGGTTATCCTTTCTCACTTCCGTGTCAGAGGTTTGTAGAACTGAGTGAGTCCTGGAGTCCGTCTGGTCCAAGCTCCTCTAACTGGGCCGAGTGGCCTGCCCCAAAAGATGTGTCTATGACCTGAGCTGCAGGACCTGTAAATGTGACTTTATTTGGAAAAGCAGTCTGTGCAGATGGAATCAGGATAGGGAATTTGAGATGGACAAATCATCCCGGGTTATCTGGGCGGGCCCTAAATCCAAACCCAGAGTCCTTTTTAAGAGAAAGGCAGAAGGAAAGTCGAGGCAGAGACTGGAAGTCACGTGATTGGAGGGACGCTGCCTGTAGCCGAGGGGCTCCTGGGCCCACCAGTGCTGGGGGATGAGGAAGTGTCCTCCTCCAGAGCCGGAGGAGTGTGGCCTTGCTAACACCCCAACTGCAGAGCTTTGGCCTCTAGCACTGGGAGAGACAAAACTTCTGTTTCAAACAACCAGGGTGCCGGGCTTTGTCACAGCCGCCCTAATGAGGGACATGAGCCCTTCCTGTGGCGATGAGGAGGCAGCGAGTGTGCGGGGCTTGCGCTGGGAGACTGGATCCGCGTCTCCCCCAAGGGCCCCTGTGGTGAGTGACATGGACTCTACATTTGCAAATTGGCGGTGTGAATTCACATGCTAATGAGCTCAGGGATGAGCATGCAAGGACTTGCCACCAGTGAGGCTCTGTCCTGTGTTAGCTTTTGGCTTAGGAGAGTTAGCCTTTCCTCCTGGGCCCGCAGCAGGCTGTAGCTGCAGCTCTGTGGAGTCTCTTCTCTGGCTCTCATCTCTGAGATGTGCTGGCTGGTTTTCTGCTTGGGGGTCTTTCGAGTAGGGCTCTGTGAGGGCAGCAGCTGCCTACCCAGAAGCTGCATCCGATCTTCCTTCCAATGGCATGGATTCCCCCCTTGCCCACGCCTGAGACTTCGCTGGAGGATGTGGGACCCAGCCCGAGGAGACAGTCTGCAGATGCTCAGTTCCTTGGCCTCTAAGCATGCTGTGTTGGGGTCTGGATCCAGAGCCACATTCTCCACTTTGGCAGATACCAGCACATGTGACTATTGAGTGTCTAAGGTGCCACTAGCGCTACCCGAATTTCTAATTTTATTTGAGTTGATTTCAAATAAAAAATTACATAATTCAGTTACTGGAAAGATTTAAAGCATGTTTGGAACAATAAATTCACACTTAGATGTGGGAATCTTGAACTGCAAGTGTGTGACATCTAAATACAGATCAAGTATTTGTGATGGGGATGTGGTGTCCCAATTATGATGTGCTCTAAGTGTTAAATAGATACCAGATTTTGAGGACTTTATACAAATGGAAGAATGTAAAATGTCTCTAACATTTTTATATTGATTATGTGTTGAAATGATAATATTTTGGATTCGGCGAATTAAATAAAATCATATTAAACTTAATTTCACTGGCTCCTGCCTCTTTCTTGCTCTGTGGTTTGGGGCAATTCCACCAAGCCCTCTGGATCTGCATTTCCCTTTATCTAAAGTCACCAGCAGAAGGGCCCTCTGGGCTTGTTGCGGCCGGCTGGCTGCAGAACCCTGCTGGGTAGGTGCCAGGTTTCCAGCCACTCAGTGAGCTGGGCCTCAGGCAGGGCGGAAGCCCCGGCCTACAGCAGGTATCCCGGGGCGGGAGGGTGCGCTGGAGACTTCTCTGGACTCAGAACTAACAGGCTTGCCACTGCTGCCTGAGAAGCAGATGCTGCCCTTTGTCTGTTGGTTCTGGCAATGCTGTAACAACCACATTTAAAAATATATATATATATTTTAATGGTACATTTTAGATACACATCGTGATAACATTCATCATAGGGGATTTGTACCTGTACATGATATATCTTGCTGCTGCTTTTTTCCCCTTTCCCCTCCCCTCCCTTTACCCCCTCCTCCCTTCTTATTTACAAAAGCTTTCATTCCATTTTTTCCTTCTATTCCTTATTTCTCTTGTCCCTTTTGTTTTTGTTTTTGTTTTTTTTGAGACAGAGTCTCACTGTGCAGCTGAGCCTGGCCTTGAACTCACTATGTAGCCCAGGCTGTCCTCAAACCCACGGCAATCCTCCTGCCTCAGCCTCCCGAGTGCTTGGGATCACAGGCCTGTGCCGCCACGCCAGGCTACAACCGGGTGGACTTTCTGGACGGACTTTTGGAGACTCTCATTCCTGCTGAATGCTTCCGAGCTGGGCTGGGGCCCACCCTGCTCCCTGCCCCTGGGCGCCAGGTTTCTGCCTGGGGCCAGCCTAGGTGGGTGAAGAGCAGCGAGGACCTACCTGCCCTTCTCGGGCCCTTCGATCTTCTGCAGAAACCTGCCGGCTTGGGGTGAGGGCCGTGGGGGGCCGGAGCTTCTAGGAGAGGCAGGTCCCTCAGCTTGACCCGGGGTGGGGGCTCGTCTGTGCGCAGTCAGGGACTGAGGGAGGGTGACTGCTGAGGTGCAGGCAGCAGCTGCCTCAGCGCCACGGCAGGTTTCCCTTCCGCGAGCGTCTGTCACGGGGAAGCCGCTGGGAGTCACACGGAAGGGGAGGGGTCGAGCCCGCAGAGCGCACCCCGGAGAGGCAGCGTTTGAACCCAATTCTGTGATACCAGGAATTGGGATCTTGAAAGCAAGTTTCTCACGAAGACTCCGAATTGCAAGCTTCCTGCGAGGGGGCTCGCTAGACCCCGCCGGGTCCAGGCTGGGTCCGGGCGGGGAGAGGCGTGTCCCTGGTCCTGGGCTGAGGTGGGCCCCGGAGGAGCTCCAGAGCGTGCAGAAAGTGTGCCTGGGGGACAGGGCCAGCCAGGTGAGGGCTCAGAAGTCCCCCTCCCGGGCCAGCTTTGCTCTTTAAATAGCTGTGCAGGTGACAGCTGTCCTGTGAAGGGCGAGGCCTTGCTGTCCCTGCGAGGTCTGGAGTCACAGTTTGGACCCCAGTGTGACAGCCATGGACACAGGGCAGAGGGGCGGATCACGCGGCTGGCCCAGAGCGCCATTTCGCAAACGGCCACTGGGTGTCGCCGTCGCTCCATGAGCGCTCCTCCCCTGCCGGCGTCTAGGGCTCCTGTGGGCCTGCTGGGGGCCGGCGGGCCCGGGACAGGTGTCTCCCCTCGTCCAGGCTCTGTTCTGAAGACTGCGGTTTGCTGCAGCCAGCGGAGGTGTCGGGATGCCACACCTCGCAGCGGAAGGGCTCACGCTGGGCGGCAGGGACAGGGCTGTCACGCACCACCCTGCGCTGCCCCCGCGAGTGTCCCGGGAGGTCCCCGGGGGGCGACTTGTTGGAGGTCGCTCGGCTGGAGGTCGGCTGGAGGTCTGGGCCCAGCTCTTCTGCAGTTCCGACCTAGAAGAGGGGCGCACGGCAGGCTGAGTCTTGCGCCCTAAACTGAACCCGCAGAGTGTGACCTTGTTTGGAAGCAGAGCCTGCAGATAAAATGAGTCACGGTGAGGTCATACTGAAGTGGGACATTTGCACAAAGACGGCCGCCCCTCGAGGACCGAGGCAGGGTGGGCGGGGCCGAAGAGTGCACAGACAGCCGAGACCCAGCCCGGGGTGGGGCGGGGAGAGGCGCAGAAGACAGCTTGGTCCTGGCCTTGCCGTCCCCAGAACTGCGGGGACACTGAGTGTCAAGTTGTGGCTCTGCAGAGACGGCCCGGCCAGCTTTTCGTGTCTCCTTATTTGGCCTCTGGCAGCCCAATTCCTCTTTCTCTCTCTCATCATCCCAGCTTCATCCCGTGCTCCCTAACCCCTCCTGTCAGCTCCACCAGAATCTGCTCTTTCAGGAGGTTGGATTCAACCAGCAGGCAGCTGAAAGCAATCTGATTAAGCTGATTCACACTAAAGGGTGAATGACTAGCCCCTAGGTAGTGAGATTCCCTTTCTCAGCAGCAGGCCCATGAGGAATTTATTTCCCCAAGAGGACGTTTTGTTCAATGAAAAATAACTTTGTAAAGTCCCCTAAGTAATCCCCTAGTGTGTCAGCCTGTGTTTTCTTGAAAAGGGCCAGCGTGCTGAGGCCCTGTGTCTGTGCCGTGGCCTGAGAGCCAGTACCAGCCGCATGCTTCTTTCCGGACCGGGACCCTGTACCGGCCCACTGGCATCCTGGTAGTAGAGGCCTGGCCTGGATTTCCACTGGCCTCTCAGGGCAGGGCCGGCACGGCATACCGGCTGTCGCTTCTGTCCCCACCCCCTCGACTGCCTGCCAGCCCGCCCAGACAGGGTGCCTGGACAGGCTGCCGGGTGGACGGTGCGGCCTGACCCTGGCGGCCTCCTGCGAGCAGGGCTGCTGCTGGTGACGAAGGCCAGAAAGCGCGGCGCTGGGCAGGTGCGTGTGCGGCTCTGACGAGCTGTGGCCCCCAGCCGTGGAGGGCCGTGGGTGGGGCTCAGACACGGGTCAGCTCCACACAGGGCACCGGGCGTTGCTCCAGGAGCCCCGAGGACGGGGCCTGGCAGAGAGATGGGCAGGATCTGGGCCGGGCACGAGGTGTACGGGGCTGGAGGAAGTGTACCTCTCCCAGGCCAGTCTCCCTGGGGTGGCGGGTCTCTCTCCAGGTCTGTGGGGAGGCTCAGGATCAGCAGTGGCCCTGCTTCCGGCGTCCTTTGTGTGGCTTCCTGGGGTGACCCCCAAAGCTGGAAGTGTACTCACATGCCTTCTAGTGGCCCAGAGTGCATGGCGGGCCAGCAGAGGCATGCTGGAGAGTTTGGGCAGGGGAGGGATCCCTGAAGGCTTCCTGGAGGAGGTGCACCTTGGGCAGGCTGGATGGTTTGCCCTGGAGCTAGGACCAGGGAGGCAACCCTCTCAGAGAGCTTCAAGGAGGACTGAGAATGTGGAGTGGGCAGCAGGAGGCCTCTGCTGCCCTGGGTTACCCCGCAGAGCTCCGGCGGCAGGACACAGCTCAGGCCTGCCTGTGTGTGCCTTCTTGCCCCATCACTCCCAGGGAGCTGAGCTTTCCGCTACCCGCTCTGCCCACCAGCCACACCCGCTTGGCTTTGCTCACCGGGCTCTCTGAATCTGTGTCTCCTCTCTGCCCAGGCCCAGCTCTGCCTGCTGAAAGCCTACCGTGTGTCCAGACCCACTTCTGGTTCCTCTCAACCTTCCCTGGACCCTGGCGGCCTTCCTCACTGGCCTCTTTGTGCAAGTGTGATCATTGAAAGCCCCGCCTGGCTCAGCTGCCTGCGCCTCCAGCTTGCTGGGTGCTGGATCCGCATCCCCAGCCTGCTGCCTCTTGCTGCCGGGCCCTGCGGGGTGCGCAAGGAGGTGTCTGGGAAGCCAGGAGCTGCAGAAGCCCTGGTGATCTGTCCCAGGGTCTCCAGGGCACTTGTCCTTGCTGCCAGGAATGGGCAGGGCAGAGATCTTGGTGAGGCTCTGTCTTGCGCGGGTCCCTACCTGTCACAGACTGGAGCCCTGGGTCCCTCAGTTGGTCTCCGGGGCCTGATTTGTAGAACCTAGCATTCCAGTCCAGGGACAGGGCTGTTGGAAACAAAACCCTCCCTCCGTCTGCTTCCCCACAAGCGCTGGGAATTGAGGTATGTACGGAAATACAACTCATAAATGGATGGACTTGACTTTCGCTGTTCCCAGGCTTTAATTTCCAGAAACAAAATGTCAGTGTTATGGCTGAAGTTCTCTTGGTTTTAAGAAACACATCATAACCCGGAGCTGTTTACGCATAGTTCATATATTATATGACAAGAGTGGGTTTGAGAGTAACGTGGGGTCACGGCGCTGTGGTTAAGCCGAAACAAGATGCTCTGAGCCGGGACCCGTTGTTTCTAGTAGTTGTATTCCAAACCTTCCCTTATACTTCCCCAAGAAAAGCAGAAGGAGGGGTGTTTCTCCTGGAAGCAGAGGCTGTGGGGGACCAGCTGCCAGGGTGTGCCAGGCCGTCACTCAAGATGGCCTGTGAGTGTATGTGTGTGTGTGCGTGTGTGCACGCTCACATGTGTGGTCAGCATGAGATGGAACTCGGGCTGAGGTGGGAGGAACTAGCACCAGTGAGGCCTCTGGCCTTGTCGGGTGGTGCGGGCGCCTGCCCCTCCGCAGAGCTCCCTGCACATCTGGGGCAGTGCGTATGGGGGAAAAGGAAGACAGAGCCCGGAGAGGGGTCTGGGGATCCAGAAATGCATCCTGCGGCTAAGCTGGGCCTGACGCTGAGTGTGTGGGGTCCTGGGTCTTTGCCAGGCACTCTGGGGTCACTGAGACCCTGCTGCCCTTTGCCCGCTTCTTTTCCAGGTCTCTGCTGGGTGTGCAGAGTGGCGGGGACGGAAGGTGAGCACTGTGTCCTCTACGTCCCTGGTGCAGATGATAGGCGCTTGGGAGGACAGCCCCTCCAGGGCCACATTTAGAACCTTGCTCAGCAGCAGGGCAGGTTCAGCCCATCTTTGTACTCGGTGCTCCTAAGTGAAACAGGACCACTTTGCTCATCCCTTGTGAGGAGGGAAGGAGCCGATGACTGACAAGTAGGCCATATTCCCTACACAGTCCCTTCCTTTACAACTCTGCAAAGTGCACCAGGAGCTCTGTGCTTGCCGCCTCAGCAGTGCCATTTGTCTTGGGAAATGGGCCATGCTCACAGCGATGCTTGCTTTCTTTGTCCCCGAATCACTGTGAGTGGCACTCTGCAAAGCACGGTCATGTGTGTCCCCAGATGCAGCTTGGCACAGTCCTGCGGGAGAAGATGTGGGACTGTGCGGAGGTGGAGAAACTTAGCTCTCCTGCAGACAGTCGTCAGGTTTGGGCCGCTTGGGTTGACCGTGAACTGGGGAGTTTGGCTTCTCGGACGGAACGTGCATATTTTATAATTGCAATCACATTTTGCCATGACATGGACTTTGGGCAGCAGTAGTTTGGGGTCAGAAGATATTTATTCTACTAAGCATTTTTTCCAAATGTTCTTTGCACCAATTTCTCTACGCTCTTGCCAGAAGCAAGGCTGCAAGGCCTCTCTGCCCTCTTTCTTCTTCTTCTCCTTCTTCCTCTTCTCCTTCTTCTTCTTTTTCCTTTTCTTTTTTTTTTTTTTTTTTGAGACAGGGTGCCTGAGGAGGGTGCCCACTTTCTTCTCCATGGTAGAGCTCACTGGGCACCACACGCACTGAGCCGTCCCCATCTGGGGCTGAGGGTTTCCAGGCTGCATTGTTTGGGAGTAAATTGAGCCTGAAGAACCCATATTTTAAAAAGTGAATGCTCAGAGAGGAGACAGATGAAGAAAAGAATTTTCTTTTTCTTTTTCCTTAGAAGGTAATTTAAAAAAAAATTATCCTTTGAAATGTTGCCAGCAGTGTGTAAACCAGAGAAAGTTCAGGAGTCGGAGCCCTACTCTGGTTTCAAGCTAGTATGGGAATTCTTTACCATCATTCAGCAAGAATATATATCCCCAAAATTTTACCAGAATTTGATTTTGTTCTCCATTTCGAGGGAAAAGAAAAGTGTCACGAGCACTCTCAACCTGGTTTCTTTGGACATGGTGAATTCGCGGGGACCTGACGCCCCAGAACTGCATTCCAAAGGGGCCGTGTCCCCACTGCGGCGAGGACGGGCCCGAGACGAGGACTTCTTGGACAGGGCCTGGGAGGGCTGCATGTAAATTGGATTCAAATATAATTGATATTTAAGTCTCTCTCTGGCAATTTAAACTTTGATAGTTTATATCTCTGCTTAATAGCATATTAAATCATTTTATAACCCTTAACAAGTGTTTAATCTTTTCATTGTTGAAAAATGAGGTAATCGATCTAAACCATGTTGGAACATGCCAGGAAAAACTTATTTCAATGTACCACCCTCACCATGCACTTGGGGCATCTTAGGGGCCCACGTGTGTTCAGGGTGCACCCCCCACCCCGCAGAGGGGTCTCCCCAGGATGGGCCCATGCCTGGGCTGGAGGCCTGAGAAGGACGGTGGGTGGATGGTGGAGCCTGAGATCTGGCCCTGAGGCTGCGGTACTGCCACCATCTAGGGTTTTGGCTCCAAACTGGGCCCTGTTGAAAGCATGCGTTTCTGGCCGCCAGCGTGCTCTGCGATTCCTCGCCGTGTTCAGTGAGGTTGTTTGAGCGCTGTTACAGTAAGAGTGGTCAGGGTGAGAGAGAGGGAGGGAGAGCGAGCGAGCAGAGCGCTTTGTTATTCCCAAAACAAGCCAGCCTTCTCCTTGGGAATGACACCAAAGAATACCTTCTAAATGAAGTATGTTTCCCTTCAGAGATTACAGCATCGGGTGATCAAAGTCCCCTGGAAATAGTTTTTGGCAACTTGGAGACTCTCTGTAACCTTCTTCCATTCAAGCAGGGCTGCCCTGTCCACTGAGCAGCAGCTGTGTGGCTTCGCAGGCCTGAGGAGCCAGGCTGGGGACAGAGAGGCGTTCCGTGTGTGTGTGATGGCCTCCGGGGGATCAGGGCACTGGAAGTGGTTTCGTTTCTCAGGGAAACTGACTGTGATTCAAGGCCAGCGTCCTCTGTCCCAGTAATGCAGCACAGGCGAGGTCTAAACTTCAATACAGCTTTGGCAGACCTGGTGAAGTAGATTGTCGTCGGCTCCGTGTCCCGCTGTCCTCCGCAGGGTTGAGGAATGTCTGGCCCTTGGCCCCAGAACTCTTTCTGGTTTAAGTTTAGCAAAAGTCCAGGCAACCCAGTGTCTACCTGGCAGCGAGGAGGCGACCCTTCATGTTAATTACTGCTAAGCTCCGTTGTCCGCTTCCAAGCCCTCCACACAGACCTCCACATTTGTATACATTTTATATGGTCTATTTCCATTATAAATGGGCCATAAATTAAATACAGATTTTCTTGGGAACATCTTAAAAAAAGGGACAGATCCGCGTGATGCATGTTTCTGATATTGGAGGTGACGTGACCCACCGAGGGGCGGGCAGGCTCAGCGTGCCAGTCCCCCAAGGTGGAGGTCAGGCCTCTGCGTGCAGCCAAGCCGAGCGCTGTGTGAACAGTCATGCGGGGCCTCGCCTCCCTCTGCACACCACGACCTATGATGGAGCTGATTTACGGCCCTGGACGATCTGGAGCAGGGCCAGAGGGACGAGGAGGACAGTGAGGGTGTGAGTGCTGCTGTTTGCTCCCCCAGCACATCCGGGGCGGGGGGCCGTGCTGGTCTCCAGGCTGCCATTCCCGGCCCCCGTGGTGCAGTGCTGTGTGTGCATGTGTGCACTTGTGTGTGCGTGTATGGTGCGTGTGCTTGCATGTGTATGTACGTGTATTGGGTGTCTTCATGGGGAAGTATGTCGCTAGCATAATCCATTGCTAATAATGAAACACTAACAGGTCTTGAGAAAGAAATTAAAGCAGATTCAAGGATGATCTCTAATGTGCCTCCTCCTCCCCTTGCATTTCCAGCTCTTACTGAGTGGAGAGCAAAGGGTGATGTTTACCCAGATGCCACACAATTGCGCCTGACCCGAAGCGCATGCCGTTGGAGCGCTGGCTTTGCGACCTCAGGGTCTTTGTTCTTGCTGTAGCACTTGGTCTGCTTGGCTTGCTGCTCTTCTGGGCGTCGAAGTGGCTTCTTCCCCTCTTGCAGGGTTTTCACTTGGTGACCCCATGCCTGACACTAACAGGTGTCTCCACACTCCTTTGTCTCTTCCTTGCTTTATTTTACAACTTATGTTTATTTAAGATGCTGTGTATTTTACTTATTCTTACATACAATAATAAAATAGCGTTCATGAGGCAGGGCTTTTTGTCTCTTTCATGTTTTATCTGTTCTGGTGCCCTGCATCTAACACACAGGTGATGGCGAACCTTTTAGAGACCGAGTGCCCAAACTGCAACCCAAAACCCACTTATTTATCACCAAGTCCCCACACTGCAATTAAAACTAAATGCTGAGGTTTTAGTTCAGAAAAAACGACTCATACACGAACGTTTTTAGTCTTGAAAGTAAAACAAATAACATGCACGCCCTATGTTCGCCACGGCTGTGTAGACACTCAGTTTGTTTGCTGAAGGAATGCCTGTGGATATTCATTTGCAGGTTGCAGTTACATGTTAGAGTAGAGTGCTTTCAGACACTAGAGTGCAGCCAGTTATCAGCAATTACAAAAAAAGGCAGATTTCAGCCTTTTTAAAGAAATGCAATGTTGACTGGAAGCATGTGAATACCCACAGAGGGTGAACTTCCGACCAGCGAGAGTGGCTGCTGTCCGGGGGCTGACGTCCTAAGAGGCAGGGTCTCAGCACCCTGGACATCCTTTCCCTTTTCCCTGTGACATTCTCTTCTGGGCAGTCCTAAAACAATTCCGGGTGTTCCTGGGATTCAAATGAGTCCAGGTCTCACAGCTCCTCACAAGACCACGAGCTCCAGGGACTCTGCCACCTGGGGAATCTGAGCTCGGTGGTGTCCTGCCCTGCGGTCCCTAGCTGCCTTCCTCAGAGTCTGCTCTGTACTTTTCCCAGGGCCCACAGTGCTGTGATTTTATGTTGTCCACAGTGAGATCTTCATTTATTTCTGCCTCTTTCAAGCAACCATTCTGCACTGCGCTTTTCCCCGAGTCCCTGCTGCTTGCCTGCCAGTCCTGTTCAGACCTTCAGAGTGAGGTTCCAGGTCATCTGCAGACTCGCCTTCTGAGCACCAACCAGAATACAGGCCAGGTTCGGCAGCTGCAGGGCCTCAGGGATGAAGGTAAGAGCTCCTCCTAGTCAAGCTGCCCTGGGGGAGCCCATCCGGGGCAAGAGGAAGCCACCTGCGTGGAGATCTGGGGCTGCTGGCAAGGAGCACAAGCCTGTTGGGCGGTGAAGTGTGGGATGCAGTCACCGGGTACCCGGGAAGGACCAAGACTACCTCCTGCTCACCTTGCTGTGTGGGGCAGGCAGGGCCTCAGGGCTTGTGTGGGGCTCAGGAATAGATTGGGGACACTGTAGCCCTTCTAGTGCTGGGCCCCACAGCATAATAAACACAGAGATCAGTGCCCCTGGGTAGCCAGAGGGCCCAGGCTCCCTGATAGACTAGCTTTTGACCTTGCACAAACCACTAACATTTCGTCCTGCAGTTTCCCCAGCTGTGGAGCGGATGCTAGACTGATTTCTTAGAAAATTCTTTTAATGTTTGGTAGCAGGCTTTTTCTTCTTATCAGATAGTTTTCTATGATATTGGATTTTTAAAATCCATGTGGGCATCCCTTTGATAATAATAAAGCAGGTGGTTGGAAACATCTAAATGCGGTGTGCATGCCCAGTGTCTGCTCTGCCACCTGGGGCAGGGACTGATAGGATACAGCACCGGCCGCTGTGCTCCTGCCCAAGGCCATGTCCCGAGCCCATGACACCAGGCTGCACAGAGCCCTGTGTGGAAGTGAGCCGGCTTGGCTGCATCAGAGCTGGAGGTCCACTGTGCCAGCCTCGGGCCCAGGGGAGGTTGGTGGTGGATGAAGTCGTCCTCACTTGGGCTTTATAAAAGGTTCTGTGGGGTCCATTAGAGCTGGGTGGGGAGCAAGAGAGCGGATTTTATGGGCAATTTGCACATAGCCTTTGTGCAGCCTGCCTGTTGCCAGCTGGACGGCAGGCTGCTGGCTGGCTGCTCCCCCGGCACAGCCCGGCCTGGAGCAGCCCCCAGGATGTGAGTTCTCACCTCACTAGCTCACTAGTGGGACGCTCACTGGGCAGGGAGGCGCCAGGGTCCCACGGGGAGGAGGGCAGTCATGCGCCCTCGTCTCCATCTGTTTCAAGAACACTTGAAGTTCAGTCTCCTGAGGCTGAGCTGCCCTTGTCCTCCCAGGAAGAGTCATGAGTGGGGAGCCAGCAGTGCCCATGTGATTGCGCAAGTCACCTCAGGAGTCCCCTGGGGAGCAAACAGGCGTGGAGAGAAGGATGTCTCTCTGGGGTCACACAAGAGGTCAGGGGTGGGGCAAAGACCAGAACTCCTTCTCCTAGTTTGCGGTGTCTCTTTAGGCCAAGGAGAGAAAGAGTCAGAAGGAGACGGTGGTGCTGAAGCAGCAGAACTGTCCCTGGAGACGCTGTGTGTGAGTGTGGCATGCAGGGGCCATCGGATGCCTCCACCCGGCCCCCAGCACCGGCCTTGGTACTGACGAGGTGTCCCGGTGCCTCCTCCGAGGCTCGGGCACTGTCCTGGTAGTGCCGGAGAGCTTGGCTCTCGGGATCGCTTTCCCCCGCGCAGTGCGTGTTTCCGTCTGGCTTGCGCTGTCCTAGCGGAATGCCACCGACTGGCAACTCATACGTGGCAGAAACCGATTTGGCCCAGAGCTCTGGAGGCCAGAGCGTGTGAGGTAGAGCGGCCATTTCTGCGAGGGCCTCTCGCCGTTGGACCTGGGCGAACGCATCTCACGGTGAGAGTTCGAGAGTGCATGGGGGAGAGGAGGGACCCAAGCTGAGGCTTTTATCCGCGGCTCACCGCAGGGATCACCACCCCCACCCCACCCGCCTCTCAACCTTGCTTTCACGACTGACTTTCCAATCACAGATGTGGGGACGCAGGAAAACTGTAGCAGAATGACATCCTCGGTTCTGCTGATGTTGCAGTAGTAGTGAGGTGGGATGCTCGTGTCTGGACCTTCTGGTGCCAGAGGGCTGAACTGACGGTATCAGCGCCCCCAACATCCCATCCGGCAGGGACGCGGAGCCGGCTTGGAGGGCTGTGTGCCACTCGCTTCTGGGTGACTGTGAGGCGGTGGAGGAGCCGCTGCTTCTCCAGGGGGCATTTTAGGAGCGGAATGCCCTCCGTGACTCAGGCTCAGTTGCGCAGAAGACCTGTGTGATGCTGTCATTTCTTTGCCTCCGTCTTTTTGCCTCCCCACTTTGTCAGCATCCGTGCTGGGAGGAGTCTTGCGTTGTCACCATCTTGGAATCGGCTTTGAAAGAGGATGTGTATTTCATTTTGCACTTGGCATCTTGAGTTGCGTAGCTGGTCCTGGCCCCAGCCTCGGGTGGCTTGGATGGATGGCTGGGGACAGACAGGGAGGGGACAGAGCAGGGGACGTCTCAGGATGGTGGGGTAGCTGCTGGCTGGGAGGGGGCAGGGTGGGGCTGACCATCGGAGGCTATGAACTTGGTACAGTTTTTCTTGCCAGCCCCCAGCCTCTGCTTCCTTTGGCTTCTCTCTCCCTCTTCATGTAGGCTGTCCACATTCTGCTCCTTTCTGTTTTGGGGACAGGTTTTATGCCCTTGGCCATACTAGTAGGCTAGGCTGGGTTAGGTAGCCAATCAATGCAGAAATTCCAGTGGTGTAATGTGATATTGATTTCTTACTGGTGTCCTCCGTTCCTCGGAGTTCAGGGTGTGGGGACTCTGCTTGGTGTGGTCATCTCAGGCTCTTGCTGGAGGAGCGCCATCCCCGTGGAGCCACACACTGTCATTCTTGGTTGCTCTAGCAGGAGGAGGGAGCAAAGGGAGCTCCCCAGCTGCTTTGTGATGCCCAGCTTGGGAGAGATGCATAGCACTTCTGCTCATACCTACCGGCCAGTTAGTCCTGTGGCCCCACCTAATAGTGAGGGCCTGGAAAGTGATCAGTTTCCAGGAAGAAGAGAAGGACTGGATATCGGTGAGCACTTGGCCTGTTCGCCATAATGACCCAGATACTAAACAGGAGAATAAACAAGGGAAGGAAAACGCCACGCTCACATGTTGCCATTCAGGGAAAGCCATGTTTACTTCTTACTTGGGGCGCTTTCATGCTTCTTGGTGAATTACCAAAGGCGAAGCCTCCAGTCAGGCTCCAAATTTCCCTCGTGGCAGGAAAGTCTCTGCTCATCCTCACGGCCAGGTCCCGAATGTCAGTGAGTCGGGCCTTCCCGGGGTACAGGGGCCCTGCTGGGGTGGAGCAGATGAGGAGTGAAGGAGCAGGCAGGTGTGAACTGCCGCAGAGTTTAAGTGTGATAAACATGAAAACGAACATAACCAATGTGAATTTGATTTGTGCCACTTGGGTTTGAGAAATATCATATTTATTTTTCTAAATGGAATCTGCCCCAGTCCCCCACCACCTGGCTGCAGGATGGACCTTCATCCCTGGACACGTCTTGTCCTTCACTTCCGCAGAGATGACCAGGGACAGGCTGCGGGAAGGCAGACTGGCCATTGCTTTGCCATTTCTCTTTGCTGAGGACCAGGTGTAAGGAAGTCCTCAGGCTATGCGGAGGATGGAGACTGCGCTGTCGCTCGCAAGACTGTGACACCCACTGCCCAGTGCATAGTGCCTGTGGGACAAGTCCCTCCCCTTACAGCAGCGATGGGTCTTGTCCTGCTTGCCCGAGACCCCCAGTCCTGTGCCCTGTCTGACATCCAGGAGTCTGTACCAGCCTGGCTCTTGCAGCTGCCTGCTTGGGGTGTTCCTCAACCTATCTGTCTCTTTGTGCAGAGCATTAGCTGTCAGGCGCAGTGCAGCCAGGGGATCTGTGAGTTACCTCATTTCATCCACATTCACATGGCCAAAGCCCATCGCAGACAAAACACCAATAAATGCCCGGGCCTGAGAAACAAGGTTGGAGAGTGGGGAAGCAGGCTTGTCCTGTGGCCCAAAACCGGTGTCTTTTTTCTTTTTTTCTTTTTTTTTGGCAAAAGAGAAAATGAAATAAATTTAAAAACAATGTACAGTCCGCATTTGATGGCTGTAGACTATGTACGGCCTTCAGCGGCTTCCAGCAAATTATTCATGATCTGTTTGAGCACTAGCTAGACGCTGACACCATGTCTCTTCACTGACTTGGCCCCCTCCTGGGTCCCTGCCTGCAGCCTGCTGGCCTGTGGCCTGCGAGGGTTTCCATACCTGAGCCAGGTGACTCCCCTTAGGATGAACTGTACGCTCAGTCCCACAGACAGGCTCAGATGGTGCAGCGTTGCCAGGCCTGCTCATGGGCCCCGCAGCTGGACTGTCAGTTTGTCCTGCGAAGAGTCTAGCACAGGTCATTCCTGCCAAACCTGGGTTGTGCGTGATTTCCATCCATGGAAAGAGCCATCTTGCATTTGTTATGGTTCACATTCAGGGAACAAGTGACTTTCACGTTAGCCCTGGCCCTTGTCTCTCACTTCCAGCATTGCCGAGCAGCACGTTTATCCTTATGTGGTCCTAAAGCTCAGATGAAAACTGCTCTGTGCGGGAGAATCAGGAGACTGCTACCAACCTGTTCTGTGGCCTTTGTCGTTTCCCCTTTCTCCTTGGGTCAGGCTTTATCTTCTCTCGGTGGTCCACACGAAGCTGAGGCCACTAAGTGAGACCATGTCTCAAAAAGAAAGGAATGGAGATGTAGCTCGGCACTCCATGGGTTCAATCCCTAGTATGGGTGGGTGAGTAGATGGGGGAAGACCCCCACCAAAATGCTCTGCGAGAGACTTTCCTCACACAAATTCCCATCTACAGAATAGATAACCTCAAAATCACCCTTTCCATAGGGCAGGACAAGGAGAAAGGCGGAATGCTGCCCGTGTCCCTTGCCCTCTAATCCACATCCTAGTGTCCCTTAAAGGGCTCTGTGCACCCTACATGGCTCTGCCAAACATAGTTTGAAAACTACTAGGGTGGATGTAAGGAAATGACAATGCCTGACATTCTGGTTCTTACCTCATCCTTACTGCAACCCCATCACCACCACCAAAACCACAAAACCAAAATGGCGGCAGAATTGTGCAAGAATGAAGGCAAGGAAGAGGTGGCGGCTTCAAGGGAGTTTCCTCTTTCTCCTGTGCAGTTGGAAGCACCACCCATTGACCGCTTGGCTGCCTCTACTCCTCGGCTTTCTCTTCTCAACCTCTCCTACACTGACCTGGGGCAACTGTGAGAATTTGGAGGACACCAGTTCTCACAAAGACAACACTCTGAAATGTTCCCACCTCTTCTGTAGAGGCGTTACCCCTCCACAGCAGGCGTCGCTAATGGGGCGGGATAGAGGTAGGGTGAGGGGAGGTGCAGATGGTGGCAATTCCAGAGGGTGCAGTAGTTTTGTCAAGTGCTAGTCTCACTGGGCAGTGGCCATGTCCACTTAGTGCATAGTAGATGATTCATAAGCATTTGGGGGGTGAACAAAGGTTTTGTGGGAGAAAAATAGGAATGGAAGGGCATTTCTAAATTCTAAATGATTTGTGAATCCTGGCCCCCTGGCTGTTCATACTGTGTCCCATGGTCCTTCTGCAGACAAGCTCAAGGGACAGGGCACTGGATAGGGCTTGGATTATAATGGCCCTCAGTCTACTTTGTACTCTATGACCTCTTCATATTCTCCAGCCCAAACCTGGCATGGAGGTCTAAGAATCTCGAGAAGAAAGATGGCCCACTTTGGCTATGGCAAGTTCTCAGACAAAGTGACTTTCTTTGTCTCGGCAAAGTTGCTTTCCTCCCGCCCAATGAGCCCGGTGAGGAGCAGTCTAGGGAAATCTCCGCTTGTTAATGGTGTGGAGACTGAACGGACAGAGATGTGTGTGTCCTGGGAGGCCCAGCCTGGAATGCTTCACTTGCAGGCGCCGATTGCAGGTGGCCCCCTGCTGGGCGGCCTAGTTTCCTCAGCGGGTCAGTGTTGTACAGATTGCTTTGCTAGGCTCAGGTGAGTTTCCAGTTTCTGGGTTGGGGAAGGAAGCCGGGCATTTTAGCTTGACTTTTCCTGGCTGGAGAGCTGCAGCTCAGTTTTTGGAGGATGTTGCATAGATCAAATTTGTGGTTGGTCTAAAGAGAGGAGATGTCTTTTCTGAGCCCCATGAAAGCACCCGGCCTCTTAGTGTATGATGTTTGGGGCTATCCATTTCATGGCTTGAGCCTGTAATGGAGTTGGACTCTAACTAACCCTCCTGTGGCCTCACAGACAACTGGGTCTTGAGGGGACTGCAAAGCCACCTCCTTCTGCCCTTCATGCTTAGTGTGATCTTTGGCAGGTGGTCGTCCTCTGCTGGGATGCAGTGGAGTCACCACCTTTTGAGATGGCCCAGTAAACTCTGAGCTGAGAAGTATCTTGCACTCTTGGAGATTCTACAGACATGGCAATACGATACCCCCAGGACCTCTCGGGACCCTGTACTATCCTGGGTCCCTGCTGCCTTCTTGAACCACAAAACCTGTGTGCTTCCTCTGACCTAGAAGAGCTTCTTGGGATCTGCAGACAGTAAGGGCCCTGCCCAGGACTTCCCTTGCCCACATCTGGGCCTGCAAGGTGCTATGAATCAGGAGTCGTTTTTCCTCGTTGCTGAGGGCTGCCATGGGTAACAGAGGGAGAGGGTCCCCCATTATACTCTTACTGCTCTTTTGCTGGATGGGAGCACAGGGGAAGGGGACGTAAACTTTGGACTCTGATTGGAGGCTGTGAGTCTCCTGCAGTTGCAAGGATGTTGGGTTCTGTGGGAGCCACACCTCACCCAGGGCATGCGCCCATCTTCTGCAGCAGCCCTCCAGTTTAGATCAGAATCCTGAGAACCATGCAGCTAGTGGGTTGAGAAGCAGCTGTGGCTGTGCATGGAGTAATGGATGAAATTGGGAGTGAGAGGGAGCGGAAGTCAGAATTATTAAGCTCCTACTGTATACTGAGCTCTTTTAGGTAGTATCTTATTTATTCTTATTTAACCCTGTGGGCTGTGGTGTTCTTATGTTACATATAAAGATTCTAGTCTTAGGGAAGTTGGTATGAGACTCGGCCATGCTGAAGTTAGGATTGAACTCAGGACTGTGCATGTCCAGAGCCTGTTTCCCACTTGTTGCACTAGCCTGGCTTCTTGGGCCAGCTTGCACCGCCCTGGGCTGGCCGGCCTTCTCCAGTCTGGGCCTCCATTGCCCATTTGGAAAATGGAGATATCAGACGATTCCCCCTCCAGAGCATCATGTGTGAGTCTCACCCGGAAGCATTTCTGAAATGAATTTGTTCCCACCCTGCTTTTACTTCCCAGAGCTCTTCCCGTATCTCAACAGCCAGCTCCAGAGGGAACTTTCTGGAGCTCTCGAGGAACATCTCTTCCTCCATGTGTGCCCGAGAGCCTTGGTGCCCTGGCTGGATGTCGCAGACACACGACTGGGGTGCAGGTGACAGCTGACAGCTGCAAGCAAACCCTGCAGGGCGCAGCTGCCGTGGCACAGGCCTCTCTGTGCCGTGGGGAGCACATGCACTTGCTTTCACTCTGTACCTGGCTGGGGCACGAGAAGAAGGACAGTGACTTGACCCAACTAAAGTGATTCTTCGTGTTGATGGACCTCTAGGAGTGTGTGTGGAGCAAGAGTCCACGCTCAGGGTCGAAGTCTGGCTCACAGGGACTCTGGAAGTTGCAGGTGCTACGGCGCCCAGGAGAGGTTGAATGGGCCCACTTCCCAGGGGGGTGTGTGTGTGTGTGTGCAGGGACCACTTCCCAGGGGGGTGTGTGTGTGTGTGTGCAGGGACCACTTCCCAGGGGTGTGTGTGTGTGTGTGTGTGTGTGTGTGTGTGTGTGTGTAGGCGACACCCTTAGGGAGGCATTCACACTGCCATCTATACCTGCCCACACATCCGCATGGCTATTGCCCCAGCCAGGGGCTGAGGCTTCCACTTGGACTTTGACCCCAAGGGTCATGTGTCACTCCACCCGCGTCACCTGTGACCCTCTGCAGAGCTTTCTTTTGGTTTAACGAGACACGAGACCCAGCAGGAACTGCTCCCCGGGGGACTGTACGGTATCCCTTCTCCAGAGCGTCTCTCTTGGTCCCTGCTGTCCAGTTCCCCTGAGCAGACACCGGCCTGGTGAGCGGAGATTGGGAATTGAAGATGGTGGGTCTCCTGCTTCTACTCTGGGGTTCGGAGAGGTGAATGCTAGATTGGCTTTATGAAATGCCTTAGAGAGAGAAGAGGAAGGGCCCTAGAGTATACAGTGGGCAAGGGAGTGCTGGCATCATGGTGGTGATGATGATGATGCTGATGACAGACAGAGAGAGAGACAGAAACAGAGACACAGAGCAAGACAGAGACACAGAGAGATACAGAGAAAGACAGAGAGAGACAGAGAGGGAGAAGGACTGGTTGACCATGGCATGGCTTATCGAGATGTGAGAGAACTTCGGGATCTCAGTTCAGCAGGAGGTGGCTGACATGTGGCTGAGTCAGGAGGCACGTGGATCAAGCCTGGGGCATGAAGACCACAGTTTAACTCCACAGAGTGACTGCTTTCTTGGAGGGAAGGCTGCGGTGGTTCTGGCCCCGGGCAGTTCGCATCATGGTGAGCTTGGAGCCTGGTGCTGACGTCGGGGGGCTTTGGGGGTTGACAAACACATCTTGTCTGTCCAGGCGTGCACCGAACTTGGTAGTGCAGATCTGGCAGCGTGAACTTGTAATCATTCCTGACTCCTTCTGAACCACACCCGGCTGGCTAGAAGAGAAAGTGTGTAAAAGGGAAGCATCCTGGACCCCTAGGCTCGAATTTGAGCTCCGCAACTTGCTCAGGCAGGGACCACTGGTGCATCTCTTCCCTTCCCCAGGTTGTGGTGATGCTGGCACTCCTTGCCCTGCCCTGCCCCTGGTCAGCCCCGTTGCTTTATCTGCCCTCTTCTCCTCGGCCCACTCTTCTGAAAACGGTATGCCCTTCCTCGGGGGACGACCTCTCCTCCGTGTTAACTGAGGGGTCTGGTGGAAGCTGCCAGCTAAACTCCTTCTCCTCCTACCCTTGCCCATCATCATAATGAGATCACTCTGTGCATTCCACTTCTCTGGCCACAGTCGTTTTGCAAGAGGACCAGGATTGTTCCTAGTCTTGTGGAAGACACTCAAGGCTTGCACCAACAGTGTAAATGAGTTCCACTGAGAAACAACTGAGGTAGACTTGGAGCCGCGTCCCTGTGCAGTAATGGAAGCCACCACTGTGCTACTGTCAGTGTGCCCAGATGGCTACCCATGGGCTGCTGAGGTCTGAGAGGATACTGAGCTAAATAGGATGCATACACTTGGGATCTTCTGCTCTCTGGGGATAGAAATTCCAAGCCAAGCCAAAGTAACTTAAGCATAAAGGGAACTTATGAAAAAGCAGAGGTCAGGCTGGTTTTGGACTTGGCTTCAGATCAATCACTATCACCAGGATCCGGCATCTCTCTTGTCTCCCTTTCCATCTCTCTCAACTCTGCCTCCTCTGAGCTGACTCCATCTGGGAGTAAGCGCCCTCCCTCAGGATCTCGAGTGGTTGCAATAGCTCCTAATCTGGTATTCCCTTAGATGCGACTCCATCTGGAAATCGCAGCTGTCTTTTTCTTGGAAATTTTGGCCACAGTCTCAGCCTCTGATTGGCCCTGATGGGGTCTCATATCTGTCTCCAAAGTAATCCCCGTGACCAGGAGACTGTGACAATGTAACTGGTTTAGGTTCACGCTGTAGATTCCAGTTCCGAGTGTGGAGTGAAGCCTGAGGAACCCCCAGGATTCAAAAGCAGAGCAGAGGACACAGTTATCAGAAGGGTGAGTTAGTGCCGGCGGGCAGAAACCACAGAGGTCTCTACTGTTGACCTTCATCGCCCAACGGGGTGTCCAGCGCCTGCGCCTCAGCGAAGTTCCCATACTACTCATCATCACATCTTGTAAATGTCATGCGGTGACTAAAACTCGGTTCCTATGTGAAAAATAAGGACCCCTAAAGAATGCCAGAGGCTTCCACTGGTGACAGACATGTAGAGAAACCAAAGTGAGTTATGAGAATGAGTATTCTTAGGCATTTTGGACAAATTAAAAGATGGAGTGTTGAAATCAGCAGAGACTTGCATCAATGGTGTAAATAATCCACCGTGTGTTCTCTAGAAAAACAAGATCAGGCATTTCCTGAAACTATTTCAGCAGCTTCTCTAACCGGCTCAGAATGGCTCACCAAGTGGGAGAAAAGTCATGAAAGGTGGCAATGCAGTTACCTGTGTTTCAGGGTCCTTCAGCCCGGAGGACCACAGACATCTGGGAACACGTCTCGTGAGGCTTAAGGACTCACCCTCCTTCCTGCCATTCTCACCGCAGGAGCGGGCGTGCGGAGGACAGCTCTCCTGCACAGCACCCATCCCCCTACCGAGCATTCCTCCGGGGAAGTGCTCCTGTCCCAGGCTCACTGCTGCAGGGCAGCTGGAACCCACAGGTGGTCCACCTCACCACCCAGAGACTTCCAGAAGGAGCGCACAACCCTGGGCCGCTTCATCCGCTTTTTCCTTCTCCTGGGTCACAGGAACTGGTTCAAGGGTGGGCAAGCAGCCCGAGTCAGTGATTTGGAAGCCATCTTGGGACTTGTATTTGAGACACCAGGAAAGAGTCGTCAGGTGCTGAGCTGGTAGACTGTTAGCCGAGAGTTCCTGGTGGCTGACATGTGACTCCAGGAAGTTCCCGAGAGTGAAGAAAACCCAGAATCAAGCAGGGCCAAGGTGTGAAGGCCACAGCATCTGCGGGCCTGAATTCAGCTACCCCCAGCCCTAGGAATTTTGGTTTATTTATTACAATACATTCTCTGTGGGTCTCTTCCTCCTCTTTCCCCTTCTTTTTCTCCTTCTTTTCTTCCTCTTCTTTCGTCTTCTTCAAAGGCTGTCTCTTATGTCCTTGTACTTGGGCTACTAGAGCTGCTGTGCTTCGTCTATGTGTCAGAAATGAGTGGGCCATTTACCTCCCTCCCCTGCCCAGTGACACTTGAGGAGAGGGGGTGAAAGACCTTGCCAAAGCTTTGCCAGTCAGAGGTGCAGCGTACACGCCAATGTCGTCAGGCAGGGACAGCTTAACACCATTCCTGTGTGGGTCTCTGCGTGAAATCAAACCCTCGCTCCCTTCTCTCTTCCCCGCTCATACTGGTCTTTCCTGGTAAATTTCCTTCACAAAAAAATCACTTGCATCAGAATTCTCCTCTCAGGGCCTGTTTTGGAGAATCTGACCTGGATCACTAATCTGTCCCTGTGTCACAAGGAATCACAAGGAGCGTGATTCTCCAGGTGTGGTCCGCAGCTTGCATGGACAGCGACCAACTTTCCCGCATCTCACCATCCTGTGGCTTGACCTAGGGTAGGTCAGCGCTGCGTAACTGTCCAGGGTCTCCAGTCCGAACCATGCCACGAAGGGCCCTGAATCTGTGATTTCTGTGCCTCTTCAGTTCTTCACTCCACCTTCTCTTTGGGTGATCCAACATCTGTGACCACAACAGGATCCACCCGGCTCCCGTGATTGAGTCTGTGTTTCTTTCTGTGCGCCTGATTAGCTCAGCAAGTCTCTCAGACACTGTGGGAGGGGCTTTAGGGTCGTGGACCTTTAAGGCTGGCTAGGTGGTTCTATTTTCTGGACTGGGCTGTTTTTGATTTAGGCCCTTCGCTGAGCCCCACAGACCCCAGTTAGGATCGCAGCTGTGGGAAGCATTTGCCCGATTCCTGCAGCAGTAGCGCTTTTGTGCTCTTGAGCTAAGAACCCTAATGGCCCATCCCCTTGCAGGTCTCCGGGAGCAGTGCTTGTGGGCTTGCTGGGAGAAGCAAAACTCCTTGAACGGACTTGATTCTTGTATCGATTCAACCATCCCTCTCCCAAGGCTTTATTTTGGAAGGCATCTTCTTTGGGTCTCAGTTTCCTCTGCTGATTCGATGCTTTTCTGGACATTCTGGTTCTGGCTGAGGAAGGGCCGCTGAAGGTGGAGGACCATCTCAGAGCAGTACCGGGGCATTCACAGGTGTGCACGGAGGGCTCGGGGAAGGCCTTCCCAGCTGGCAGTGGGTTGGGTGGCTGTGGCATGAGCTTGCCAGTCAGTAGAGATTCTAGTGCGGGGAGTCGGCAGAGCAGAACAATGGGCTGAGAGTTCCGGAGCCATGTAATCAATGTTGATAGAAGCATCAAACCCAAACTCAGGGTGCTTTGCGGAAACTTCCTGGAGGAAATAATGGGAATCACTTGAAGTGACCAAAGTTAACTGTAACTGGAGCTTGGAGGGAGCTGTTGGAAGTTGAAAAGTGACGATTATTAAGAGAAGAGGATGGAAAGGCAAAGAGGAACCAGATCGTACTGGGCCTTGTAAAAGACACAGTGAGAACATTTTGGACTTTATTCCAAGACCCACATGAAGACTTTTAGACAGTAGAATGACATGATCGGCCTGTCTTTTAGGAGCTGTTGCAGATTCCTCTGGCTGCGGTATAGCGGATGCATTAGTGGGGCATGACCAGGTGGGAGGCTGTCACCAAGGTGCAGCTGGGCGATTGCAGCATGAGCTGATGGGAGAAAGGATAGATGGAGAGAAGTGGACAGATGTCCGAAGTTAGGGGCGAGCGTGGTGAAGGCAGTTTTAGCGTTTTTATTGGATTGATGGAACAAGGGGGAAGAATGACCCAAGGGAGTGCCGGGGTTCTGAGTGGGTCGACCAGGGACATGGAGGTGCCAGTAAGAAGATGTGAATCAGCATCAGCTGTGTGCTGGGGACACGAGGCACGATGGGTATCTGGACATGGCCAGGGAGTTACCTGAGTGGAGTGTTGAATAGCTGAGCATTTTTTCCTAGGGAGACATTTTGACTGAAGGTACTGCTGGGATTTGGGTGTGTCCCAAGAAATTCATGTATTGGAAACTTAACCCTCAAAACTGTACTCTTAGTGGTGTTCGGAGACGGGGTCTTTGAGAGGTAACTGGAGTTAGAAGTCATGGGAGCGCAACTCCGTTATGACATTAATGGCTGTAAGAGGAAGAGACCTGGATGAGCAGGTTTGCTCTGTCTCATCTTATGATGCCCCCCACCAGGCTGTGACCCAGCAAGATGGCCCTTACCAGCTTCTGCAAGCAGAAGCCGGTACCATGCTCCCGAACTGTGAGCTGAATAGGCTTCTGTTCTTTATAAACTATCCAGTCTGTGGTGTTCAGTTTGAGCAAGACAAAAATGGACTGTAATAGGTAGTGATTTGAGACTTACTAGCATATACATTAATTTCAGTCATGAAGTGAGTAGTACAGGTCAGGCAGAGGGGTTATAAGCGCAGAGTTTTAAGCGAGAAGAGGAAAGTCTGAAGAAGCCTACTACTTCTTAGGACTACAGCATGTAGGACCTGGGTAGAGGATGAGTGGGTCACAGTGGAGGAGGAGAAGGAGCACTTCAGCAGGTAGAATGAAAAAGGGAAGAGGGCGACGTCATGGAAACCAAGGTTACTGAGTGTTTTAAGAAGAAAAAATGGCCAATTATGTCAGCTGTGGATGGAGACTCAGAAGTCCCCTTTGAGTGTTTCCTTCAGTGATTGGGGTAATATTGCCAGGGAAGTGGGGCAGGAGAAAGTGGAATGTGCTGAAGAAGTTTCTGCTTCCCTGCTCCCTTTTCCTCCTCAGACCATTCAACTCAACTCCTGTTGCCACCTCTTCTTTGAGAAATGTTCTTACCAGTTGCTAGAAGGCTGCTTTGAGGTGGAGGAGAACAGACGAACACAAGGTCTGGGGTGTGGCAGTAGGAGTGAGGTTAAGGTGGAGCAGAGAGGAAGGTCATTTTGAGTGCTACCTGGGCTGTTCTTGTAGACGCTGAGGTCACCTAGGGACTTTATTGGTGGACATAATTGTTAGCTAGACACTGCAGTTCTTGATGGGGAGGAGAATGTCCCTGAGGTTGGAAGATGGCAGCGCCGGGGCATGGGCTGGGCAGTGTTGTTTGAAGGCACGAGCCCCCTAAGAGCTGGGATTTAGGGAGAATAAGTGTGGGTCTAGAAGAGCAGATGAGATCAAGGAGGACACTCATCCCTCTTCTTGAACTTCCCTAGCTTCCTTTTCAGGAGGTGGCAGGTGAAGCACTATTCTTGGGGGGGGTGGGGAACCGTGTGCCCCATGACTGTCCCCAGATGATTGAGGCCTTGGAACAAGACACACTTCTTGGATAGCAAGTCTAGCCAAGTGTGGTCAGCCCTTTGAGTATCTGCCATGGATATCCTATTCCCAGCACCTGCCTGACACCCACTCTGTGCTCATGCCAACAGCCAGGACCCCAGAAGTCTCTGCACAATGTTACTACATGTTTGATGTCCCTAAAGAAAGGGGGAACGCATAATCATGATTTAAAAATAAACAGCAGAAGACAAAGTATTTTGGTTCTTGGCTCTACGCTTTGCTGGTGAAATCATCTCTTCAAGCAGGCTCTGGCCATGGTGTACTTGGAGGGCTTCGAGGTTTGGCAACCACTGGGCTTTGTCCGCAGAGGACTGGCTGTGTTCACAGTTGACAACCCCCATCTACCACAGTCGTGCCTGGAGAGGGGCAAGGCCTAGAGCTAGCTGGCAGGGGCCTGCCTGGGCCTTCTGCTGGCTGGTCTATCTGCATCTGTCTTCCTGTCCTTCTGTCTTTCTGGAATTCCCCTCAGAACAACTCTGTCACCGACTGCAGAGACACGTTAGCAGGTTAGCCAGCCAACGCAGACCCAACCTTGCCACATATTGGTAGTTCTTAAGGAATATTCAGACAAATGGAAGAAGGCAGAGGCCCAAGTTCCAGTGATAACCATCAACTTTTGGAAGTGTATGACCCTTAAAATTCAGGAGTCTCGGAAGGGGACGGTCACACAAATGGCTTCTATCATGCCTCAGTGAGACCTCTGGGGTCAAAGGAAAAAGGCCCAGAAGGGGGGAAGTACAGAGGCCAGAGGCACTGGGTCACCGGAAGACATTCAACCGCTGTCTGATTCTCCTTAGATCTTGGCACGTTCTCCTGGTGTGAAGGGTCATTATGTGTGGGCTATTTAGGAGAATGTAGGTCTGATTTAACTGCAATATTTGATCATTTAATCAGAAGAATACATCTGCAGGCTCTGAAAATATGAAAATTTTATTTGATAAAATTAAAAAGCCTGGAGAAAATCTTGTTAATATTTAAAGCCAAATAACAAACTGGGAAAGATATTTGCAACATTAATGGCAGAGTTAATAAACCCAATATACATAAGGCCTTTACAAAATAAAGGGAGAGCAACTCACACAGGCTAATGGACAGATAAATAACTTACAGAAAAGAAATAATGTGACCAAAAACATGTAAGAATGTTCAACACCACCAATGATAATAAATGTTAATTAAAAATGAAGTATCAGCTGTGTTTGGTGGTACATGCTTGCAACTCAACAGGCTGAGGCAGGAGGATCAAAAGTCTGAGCTTAGCATGGTGACTTGAGACCCCGTATCAAAGTGAAAAATAAAAAGGGCTAGGGCACAGTCTCATGTGAGAGCTCTTGCCTAGCATTTTTGAGGCCCTGGGTTAAATCCCCAGTC
>PVJO010013855.1:0-50458 GCA_004026905.1 Hystrix cristata | reverse complement strand
TTTTTTTTTTTTTTAAGATACACACAAACACATACATACTCCCTCTAAATACTTCTCAAGATATTTTACAATAAACTCACTTTATTAATAGAAATCAGGCTGAGATGTTTTTATACTCCATATTCGCCTAGATCGTTACATGAAAAATGTAATAAAAATGCAGGCACATCCTGGAAATACTAAATTAGAAAAACAGCTGTGCTTTCTACATTGTCCTGCCCTAGAAAAAAGGCACCCAGGACAATCCCAGCAGCTGGCACACTCTACGTGATGTGCTCATTACCACAAGTAAATAAAGTCAGTAAATTACTGGCAGAGCACATGGGGCCATGATGAGTCTAGGAAATAACCCTTTCATCTAACTCTCTGCACATTGTATATTGCCTGAGCAAAAAGCAAATAATGATGATCAATGGGGAATTAATATTTTAGTCAAAGAGGAATGGAGATGAATACATACTATAAATTATTAACCAGTACTTGTACTCTATCCCCTTGGCACAGCATGAAATAGGCTTCTAAAGAAATAGGAAACATATCTTCTACCTACCTAGCAATGTTTACTCCAACCAATGAATAATATCCATAAAGATGCGTATCTCTATGACATTCAAGAAGGAAATTTAACCTGAATTTTTTTACCTTTCTGCAGTAGAATGAATGTAAGAAAAGCATGAATATTTCTGCTTATACTTATATAAACTTTTTTTTTTTTTTACATATCTACAAATACAATTGTGCTGTAGCAGGAAAACAATCTTTGGGCTGGAAATGGAGACCCATCAGTTCTTATTCTGCCCTTGGCTATGACCAGCAGTCACACCTTAACACCTCTGTAACCCCCCTTTTTCCTCAACAGTAAAATAAAGTATTAGAAAACAGATGACCTTGAAGAATACTTTGAGCTTTAAAATTTTGCATAAAGAGGTTTGAGGATTTAGCTCAAGTGGTGGAGCATTTGCCTAGCTAGCCAAAACTCTGAGTTCGATCCCCACACTTCCCCCAAAAAAGTTCTGCACAAGGACTTCGTAGTGAATAGCAGTAGAAAGGACTAAGAAAAAGTTAGTGCTAACATAAAACTGAGAATTAAATATAAAAATTGCTCAATTTTTAAAACCAACAAATTATATACTACCACAGTAGAAAAGATACATATTATTACATAGCATATATATATAGAGAGAGAGAGTATAACATATAGATATTGCTTCTCTCTTAATGAGAAAAAATTGTGAACCAATAATTGGACACATAAGCTAAACCTTCTATATTTGCATAGTAGCATACCATGCAAGTTATACAGAAAATTATTAAATCATTAGCATTGAAAACTTGAGAAATAGTACTGCTTGAAATACTGAGCAATCAAAGATGTGCAATTTCCTGGTTATGTAATTCTAACAAACAAAAGAGAAGGCAGCTTTCATAATATGCTTTTTAATTTTTTTTTATATATTTTATTAGTACATGTTTGCAGTACATAATGATTACATTAATCGTGGAGAGCTGGTACATGTCCATGACATGCCTTACTTCTTTTTACTTCCCCTTTTCCTCCCTTCTCTCCCTACTCACTCCATCTCTTGGTCTAAGAGACCCTAAAATGAATGACTTGGTGACTATTTGCCAAGAGCTCAAAAGGAGAAGGGAACATAATACTTTTCCTAATAAAAATCAGGCTATGATAGGGCTACTTATAAGTAGTTCATAAGCTAAAAAGAACAGAGTGGGACAAGATGGGGAAAGAAATCATTCTGACGGTGTAGAATTTGTTCTGAAAGTTGAAGAGAAGCCTTTGACTCAGCTCTGTGGCACAGAGGAGGATTTGCATCTTTGGAAAGAATCTAGTAGATGTCAGATCTTAGAGAAGGTTGGAGTTCATGGAGTCCTCGCCTCCCATTTTATAGGTGAAGGCAGCCAGAAAGGATGTGTACCTTGCCCTGTGCTAAGTATTTGGCAGAGTTAGACTACAAGTCAAGTCTTCTAACTCCCAGGCCAGCCCAGTTTCCCTCACTGCTTCCCCTCACTGCTTCCCTTTTCTCTGTGTGAATCCAAAACAAATCCTTCCCTCCCTGACTTATGGCAGCGGTCCCCCTGGGATGAACGGGATATTCTGTTACTTCTCCTTCCCAGAGAAGTTCCTTCCAAGCCATAAAGTTTTTCCCAAGCTGACTAATGCTTTGCTTGGTCAGAGCTGGTTTTGAGCCATCATTCTAAATATTCTCTCCCAGCTGAGCAATCTCAGAACCAGATTCATACCCACTGACTTCCCTCTGTTACTCCCGGGAGTGGCGCAGACAGCATGGCTGTGTGATGTAGGTTAGTGACTCACTGACCAAGTATCCTACAAGGAAAAGATCTCTCTTAAGGACACAGGGTGGCAGAGGGGATACACATCTCTCAATCTCAGTTTTCTTATCTGTTGCATCAGGGAAGATTTTCATTTCAATTTTAAATAATTATTACTTTTTAACCTTATTTAACAGACACAAATCAAAATCTTCAGGAGGAAGTAGATCTTTAAATTTATCTGATTTATTTCTTGACTTCACGAGAGAAAATAAAATGCTCAGAAAGATTTTTATTTGTTAAATAAAAGTCCCCTACCTAGATAATGGCACTGTTGACAAAACCAAGGCCTTTCGGCGCGTAATTCAATGCCTCAGGCTCACTATCTGTCATATGCTCACCCTATTCGGGGTGCTATATAAATGTGACAACCTAGGACATGTAAAGTCATATATTATACTTACAGTGACTTATAAGGCAGAAGACAGTAGTCTCCTACACTACCAAGACAGCCACCCTTCCCTCCAAATTAATTTTGTTTCTTGTAAATTATGTGGTAAGTCTTACCGTATAATTTCAGATACAGAGACAGATTGGGAGTCAACTCCTACAGCCTACAATTTTGAGATGATCAAGCTAGATCATGATGAAAGAGGAAGCAAGAAACGGGAAGAGTTAACTGCACTAAAACGTTGCTTTGCAAAGCTAGAGACTTGCAGCATCCAGAGGCAGCCCTAACACTGTCTCTCCCATTCTCCCTCCACTGAGGGAAGTTAGCAGACCTCGCCCTTGCCCATTTCCACTCCTGTCACTCACACTTCCGGCTACTTTTGACTGATTTAATTCAGGCTTCGAATCACCTCGCCAAATGGGTATAAAAGTGACTGGTGTGGCAGACCAGACCCTAAGCTGAAACTCCCCACTACCCTTGGTGATTATTTGGTATTTGCCTGAGAGCTACTCCACTTTAAATCATACAACTATAGGGGCTGGGAATTTAGCTTAGTGGTACGAGTGCTTGCCTGGCAAGCACAAGGCCCTAAGTTCGATCTCCGGCACCAAAAACAAAAAGGAAAAAAAACAAATCATACAACTATAACCAAGGCCCTGCTATGCTCTACAGGAAAACAGTTTTAAATAACGAAAGGGATTCTGAAGGACATTTCACCCAGAGGAGAGAAGAAGGTGGTAAAAGAAGGCAGGACAATTGCCCTCTATGGAGTTTCTTGGAAGGGAGGCTACTGTGGGACAGAAGGGTCTTGGAAGAGACAAAGAAGAACGAAAATGATTTCCCCATGTTAATCTGGGCTCAGAGATCATTCTCTCTACAAAACAACAACAACTTTTAAAATAAGAAAAAGAAGGATTTGTCTTAAAGACAGGAGTCATTTCAGACTTGAAATCAGACCACACTGAAGCTCTGTCTGCAAAAATAATGGTTTTTCCTGACATTTTAAACAGCACAATTTAACGACTCAATGTTTCATTTGACATTTAAGAACTCATCCATCTCCAAGAAGCTTATTGGCAAATCTTCTCAATTCCAAAAATTAGCAAGTATAGTGTGCATGAGAACACATCTACAAAAGCACAAAACACTCTTTAAAGAAGAAGCCCAAGGCACTGTGAATAAACTGATTATTGCCTACACTGAGCTGGACTTGCCACTTTCCTCATGCCCTGCCAGCACAGCTTGTGTAAACCACTTACCCTTTCAAGGTAAGATTACTCTGCTCCAACAACGGAAAGCAAATATTTAACAGTGAAGTTGTCTGGGATGGAACTGTGGCTACTCTGCTGCTTACCACTGTGTGACCTCTGTCACATTACCTAACCTCTCTGTGATTTGGTTTCCTCATTTCTAAAATGGGTTTAATAATAGTTCCTAGTTTATTGGGTTAAAATGATGAAAGTTGTAAAGTTGTAAAGTTTTTGGACCAACCTGGCAGAATAAAGGCCATATACATGTCGCCTGTTAGAGACTTACAAATGATATGTATTAACTTTTCTTTCAGGTCATTTGTATACTAATTTTCACTATATCTGACCCAAGCTGATGCCAATCAATAGATGACATTTCTCCTGCCTCTTGTGATGGCTTTGTGGGTGGCACACAGTCCAACCAGAGCCAATGGGACTGTATATGTCTACTTCTGGGATTCCTGGGAAAGAGCAAATGACTCTTTCTTGCTAGCACTGACTTCTGGAGGATACAGGTCGTAACTACTGCCACCATCTTTCAAACATAAGAGAAGAACCTACATGAGAATGGCAGAGTGGAACAGACCCATGCGGAGAAATCACATTCTGTGGATGTTATCCAACTCTATTATTATGGGACACCTGAAGCCGAACCGCCCAGATTTCTCAACTATGACTTCTCAATTCCATTCCCCATTTTCCTTCAATTAGTTTAGGCTGAGTTTTTCTTGTTGTTTGTTTCTTTATCCCTTGGAACTAAAAGATACCAAATTCATACAATTCACACCGTGTCTCCGGGCCGCAGTCTGGGCCCGCGCAGCGGCAATCAAGACAGTCTCTGTACCAACTTCCACTGTTGCCGCATCAGCAATGAAAATGTCAAATTCCAGCTCTGTGAATATTCTCAGGTTGCTTCAACTTTCCTGGTCTCAGTTTCCTCACCTAAAAATCTGAAAATCAACCAAGTAATCTTCTTTATCCTCCCAGCTGTAAAATTTCATGGCCAAACCTTGGCTACCACTGAGGTTTCTCATAGGTTTACCATTTCCATTAGCTTTAAGGCTAAGAAGAATAATTCTACAAGAATGTTTCGCTTGCTTGTTTGATTGGTTGTTTGGCTGGTTTGTTTTTAGGTGTTTGAAAGGGAGAAAGTGGAAGGTGATGGAGGGAAATCAACCTGGTGATGATTTACATGCATTTTCAACAGCTTTGCTTCATTTCATATATTACATTGGAATTATGTACCTACTTTTGTGTAGAAAAGACAGGTTAGGTTAAAAAAAGACTGCAGAAGCCTTTCTAGTCAATCAGTTAGCAGAGTTTCTATCAGGTCTCTGCAATCAGCAATGCGGAGCTGGGCGCAGAGATAATCATCTAGCTGTTATCTGCCGTGATATCTGTTCCTCTTAGACCAGCATATTCTGTGCTGTCCCAGAGTGATCGCTGCTTCATGTAAGCACTTGTAGAAATTGATAGGAAAGAGCAAAGAACTGTGATATTCACACAAAATATATTTACAGAATAAAAGATAGTCTGATAAACCCTGTTAGGGAGCTCTTAGCTACTGACCTGAATTGTTTGGAATGTACTTGGTAACTGAAAGAGGTGGGAAAATGACGGTTTCTGATCAAGGTAGATACATGTCTTTTCATCCAAGAACTAAAGCCCATATGTGTGATTCATAAGAAAGATCTTCAAATCAGGCGTGGCGGTGCACACCTGTAGTCCCAGCACTCTGAGAAGCTGAAGCGGGAGGATGGCAAGTTTGAGCTCAGCCTGGGCAACTTAGCGACTTAGCAAGACTCTTTCTCAAAATGAAAATAAAAAAGGTCTGGGGATGTAGCTCAGTATGAAGGCCCTGGGTTCAACTCAAAGTAAAAAAAAAAAAAAGAAAGAAAGAAGGAAAATAGAAAAGGAAGGAAGGAAGGAAAAAAGAAAAGATCCTCCTTAAACTGTTCTATTTAATTTTCAACATGCTCCTAATGAATTGATTTCCTCATTTCTCAGACCATCACAAATTAGAAACAGTCACTTAATACAGGAAAATAAGGATGAGTAGAAATAAACTCAACTGGCAGCCAACACAAAGAGAGGAAGCAGAACAAATATTTAAAACCTACATAAAGCTTTCAGGGGTTGCACAACTGTAATCCCAGCTCTCTGGAAAGCTGAGGCAGGAGGATCGTAAATTTGAATCCAGTCTGGGCAACTTAGCAATTTAGCAAGACTTGTACCATCATACTTACACCCTGTCTCGAACTTTAAAAATAAAATAGAATAAAGATCTTGGGATGTAGCTCAGTGGGAAGCCCCTGAGTTCAGTCTCCAGCATCACAAAAACTGAACAAAAAACCAACATAACAACATGAGAACCACCGTGGTCCAAGGTCATTTACATATACCTCCACAACGCTCGCTGAGGTGTGTTACTTTTATTCTTACTGAACAAACATTTAGGGCTTACTATGTGTCTATTAAATGAAAATATTCTAAAATTGGTTTATTTTGCAAAAAAGTAAATTTAGCCCCCCTAATAACCCAGTGATATGGAAAGAGTTTAAATAATTTCCCCGAGGCCATACCGTCATCACTGGCAGAACCAGGACTGAACCCAGGTGGTCTAGCTTCGGGGACCAGCCACTGCACCACCACCCCAGCTGGCTGCCCTGACCCTGCCCGACAGCCGGTACCACAACCATAGTCACCCTTCACGACCCCGCCAAACATAAAGCAGATAACCAATGCAGGCTGCTCAGGAAAGCCAACGAGGCAAAAATCGTAAAATATTTTCTCCCAAACTAACGATACTAATACAAACTAATAATATCAGAGTACCATATTAATAATATTCGTTACTTCAAAATAAAAACTTGAGGTATTTTGAAAGTTCATTGAGCCAAATCTCCTCATTCCCATGTGATAACAGGTTAGTAAAACAGCAATGTTATAGCATGAATTATTTTCTTTCTAAGCAAAGACATTATTTTGAACCTCTGTCCTGAAATTTGCTTACCCTACAAAGCCTTTAAACAGCGAAGGATATCCCCACAGTCAAAAGAGAAAAATCGTTAAGTTGCAGACTGAGGAAAGCTTGCAGGAATTTAAAACTCAGTCTCTTGGTAATGAGATTTATGATTATTAGAAGTATTTTCCTAGATAAAATATCAAACCTATCATATACGATAATATAATTTAAATATTTAGATTTGAACTATGAGAATGAAGACTATGATGAAGAATAAGAAAAAGTTTGGCCTTTGCCAGCTCTTTATTTATGGAAGAAATAATTTCTTGGAATTCTCTGGAACATTTTTCTTCACACCGTGTACTTACACCATCCTTTTATCCCTGTATTAAATTTTGGTGCTAAACCACTAATTGTAGGATTGGCTTTAGTCAAAGTAGGAGTAGCTCTGTGTGTGTGTGTGTGTGTGTGTGTGAGACAGAGAGAGACACAGAGACAGAGAGAGATAGAGAGACAGAGGGACAGAGAGAGAGAAGTGTTACAATTGTGTATGGCCAAAGTAAGAATTATTTACTTCTTGAAAAGACCTAGCAAAAGTGTGCACGCCAAGACAGCAGCCAAAGGAAGAAGTCCAGTGCTAGCTGTAAAGCAAGCCAGAGAAAAGAGAGCCAAAGATAATCTGGCTGAAGGAAAAAAAGAGAACAGAGATGATGAACCTAGTAAGTATCCAGCGCTGAGTACGTTTAACTTTTCATTATCACCTCATGCTGATTTCCATCCATTCTTCATGACTCAAATGTGACCCACATTCACCTGTGCCAATTGGGAAACCAATTTTAGTGTATAGGTTCTGTTTCCTTAAATTCAGCTCTCCTTTATCAATTGATATAAAATTTACCTCTCCTATCTTCATCGTTTTTTAAATGGTTTACACTTCATATGTTAGTTTAAATTTATATTTCAAACTATTCTCAGTCCATATTTTCTATGTTAACTCTCAACATAGGCCATGCTCTTTCTTGAGCAAATAATTATTACAGAACTTTTAAATTTTAACCTCAAGTGCACAGGATTGAATTAATTTTCTCTTTTATTTCACACACTTGGAATCACTGGTCTATTTCAGAGTCTTCTATTCTCCACTACTCCCTTTCTCTAATCTCCATGACAGTATCAGCCCTTTGGTGGCAACTGGTGTCTTTGATAAAGGTATTTCAATACCCATTTATCTTTATAAAATGCATACTTCTATTCTGTGTTAAAATGCATGTTTTCAATTTATGTGAATAGCATTATTCTCTAGAAGTAAATGTTTTTATTTTTACAAATATGTTTTAAAGATCTATCCACATAGCAATATGTAGGTCTACCCTGGTACTTCTCATAGTTGAGTAACATCACATCCATTCTCCCGGCTGGTTCTCTAGATTACTTGCAACAGCAACACCACCCACCATGGCCGTCACTATAAATAATGCTGGAAGAAGTGTTCTCATGTATCAGCCTTCTGTGAAAAGGTAAAAATTAAAATCACGAACTGTCTCAGAGTTCTAAGTCTAACCTTTCATTTTGTAGCCAAGAATCCTATGTTGAAAGAGGGTAAGAATTATGTAGCCTGCAGCCAGAGGATAGAAATCAAGTTGCAGAAAAATAATTGCTAATAGGGACGGGACCAGGACTAGTTCTCTCTCCTCTCACACAGTATGGTCTAGCACATTTAACACATTTACCAGTCATGTAAGACACAATATTTATAAGTAAAATACTTAAAGTATTGAAGGTGGGTATTGAAGTAGATTATTCAGAAAAATCCAATATCCTGTATCCTAGAAATCAGAGTTCAAATATGTTACTTTATTCTACTAACTGATAAAGAAGGATAAACTCACAAGCTAGGAGGAAATGACATGGCATCAGTGCACACTGGTACACAGCAGGCTGCTGTTAGGTAACATATTTAAAATTAAATGTGTAGGAAATAACCCAAATCCACCTCCAACCCAGCTTCGTGGTTTGTTATTTGTGTTAGGAAAGCTCCCAAAGGGTTATGAGTCAGGTATCTCCAGGAAGATGCTCTGTGCGTCTGACCTGCTCACTGTTGAATGGTCTCACTTGTCATTGTGTATCTTCCGCACTAGATCTTGAAAAGAGCAATTTTTTGATTCATTGGTGGGAGATGGAGGTGATAGAATGCAGACACGTGGGTCCCCTGTGACCAGATGCTTCAGTTGTATGAGCCTCTGTTTCTTCTTCTAAAATCAACGGAGGGTCTTGTATGTAATGGACAATGAATAGAAGGTTTCATTTTTCTTCATCCTGATTTTTAGCTGAAGTCCTTGTGTCTCCTGACACATGATAGATGTTTTTTTACTCTTTTGTTATGACATAAAAATGAAATATAGGTGCCTTGATTATCTGTTTTACATGATGTCTTACTTCATTGATTACATTTCACAAATGGTGAAATAACATGCATGAAGTGTGCAGAATCAGACTTACCATAAACCTGAAGGAATGAGTTCTGGGAGCCGCTGGGAGTTACAGAGTACTCTAGACTTTGAGAGCAGCAGACCTGGCAACATTATTGTATATGTTTCTGGTTAAACTGCCGAAAGAGATATCAGAAGACATGGAATGGAATCTCTAAATCTTCAGAATTCATTGTGATTTTTTTTCTATTCTAAATATTCACTTTTAGTCCAAAATTTTTTTTAAATTTTTTTCTAAGAACATGTATTGGTACATTGTATACATAATGAACACATTTATCATGGTTATTTTGTACCTGTACATGATGTATCTTGGTTCCCCCCTTCCCCACCCCTCCCTTCCATTCCCCCCTTTCCTTATTTACAGCAGGTTTATTTACATTTTTCCATTTTTCCCTTTCCCCTTTCTTTACCTTTTCCCTTCCTTCTTTTCCCCCTTTTCCCTTTCTAGTTCTCTCTTTTGAATATTATCTTTCTTTTACCTAATATCTATTATACCTCTTTGTCTTTATGTACACTAACGGTGTCTCATATCAGAGAAACAATCTGATGTGTACTCATGAGTGACTGATTTATTTCACTTAAGAGTATGTTTTCAAGGTGCATCCATTTACCTACAAATGACTCTAGTTTATCCTTTTTATGGCAGAATAGTATTCCATTGTGTAGAAAAACCACATCTTCTTTAGCCATTTAAATATTCACTTTTATAACTTAATTTTATGTTTATAATTTTGTGTCATTCTTTTCCCAAAAGGGGTGCCCAAATTGAATTATTTTAGACTACACAAAAGCCAAATTTTTCCCCAAATGTATGTATAACATTGTATTTTAACGTTATGAACAAAAACATAGATAAATCTGAATTCACACAGCAGAGTTTTCTGCAGCAGCAGGAGTCCCCTATTGAATTCTTGGCCAAGCAACTATTCTTCTGGGCCTTAGCTTTCTTATTTTACAACATGTAGGCTTGAGAAGCCCCTAAGATCTCTTCCAGCTCAGGAAATCCCAACTCCATCATACATTTCTTGCTATACTTCCAATAATATAATAAATAATATTTCACATGAACTCCATAATGAATCCTCATTATAAAAAAATCCAGCCTTCAGTAGTGTAATTACACCCACTAGCCAACTAAGTATTTAGTTTGTAAATGTAAATGAATGAATTTGGTTCTTACAATAAAGCACACTAGTTACGGTTTGTTCCTATAGAACTGATTTGCTTTACAAGGGCAAGGATATTTCCTCCACGGTTCACATTTAAACTGATCATGACAAAAAGACATGCTGATTTTCATTTATATCACTACCCAGAATAATCCATTCTGAAAGAGGAAGAGGTATTTTTACAGTCCCAATGAGACCAATTAAAATCTCAATGCAAACCAAGCTGTTTCAGAAAACATGAGCAAAACAGTTTCTTTAGAAAGTGTGAACAAAACAGGGAGTATGAACAAAGTTTATGAGAAATCAATGGCAGTGGTTTTTCTTCTGAGCACAGATATTTGACAAGGTCTGAGAAAGTTTTAAAAGGGAAAAAACCGATAGTCCAGTTTAGTTCTCAAACACAGGAACCAAGAAATCAGTGACAGAGACATTCCTTTCCCATGGTGAGTTCTGTAACGCACTGCTACGTATCACGGGGAGGCGCCAAGTTGTTGGGTGCCTCCAAAATAGATATGATGGATTTGGGATTTTCTACATTGACAGGGACCTTATTAAGCCACTCAAGTTTACATGTTTTAAGAGGAAAAAGCTAGGGGCCAGTCAAAAGAGTGACCTGCCCAAAGTCCATAACCAGATAAGGCAGAACGGAAGCCTCTCCCTGCAACCAAAAACATGGTGCATTTTCTCCTTCACCAACCTCGCATTGTGGAAGTATTTGATCACTTTCGTGCTTTAGTGCCCAACTGGGAGCTTATGACACAAAATATGAAGTAATGTTTTGCTTGAGCCTAATATCGAATTTTATAATAAGGTTACATTCACTGAGGCCGTGGGTATTGGTGCTGATAGGTTTCATGCTGCCCCAAAATATAGCATCTTGGCATTTGAGGACACAGTAGAAGCAGGAAGGTCACACTCACCTTTCTGCTCTCCTCTGCAGCAGGTCCCAAAACCTTCATGCCGCAGGTGCTCCTCCTGTTCCCAGAGGAAAGGCGTAGCCTCGGGCTTGGAGACACGGCGATGCCCAGAAGAATCTAAACAAACTGGCTTGGTAAGTTCCCCCCAGTTTATTACCATTAGATCAGACTCATTTTGTTCCTCATACTTCTGCAGGACTGTCCACTCTTCGTCAGACCTAAGTATGAAAATAGTGATCTTTCTCTCTTTCTTTGGGCCTTCATTTCCTAAAGTTCCTGTGTCACGTAAAATTTACATTAAATGAACTTGTATGCTTCCTTCTTGTTAATCTTTCTTTTATTATAGGTGTCACAGCCATGAACCTTGTGAGGAGTGAAGAAAAGGTAGTACTTTTTCTCCACTACTGTGCAAGTCTAGACAAAGAGATCCATGGAATACAATGAAGTTCCCAGAAGTCAGACCTTCTGGTGGACTTACTGTGGTCAATGTGATCAGGAACGCCCAGCTGGACTGACTTGGTGCGGTTCTGGGCATAGAGGATCCACCTGAGGATTGTTGCCGACACAACATAAAGGAGAACAAGAGCAGAATATAGACAGCGGGCTGTTTCCCAGGAGAAGCTCTATTGTGGCTGTTTCTCCCGAAGGGAATTCAGCTGTTCTCTTGGCAGGAGGAGCTCGGGGCCTTGCTGTCGTCGAAGATGGCTGCTGTTCGCTTGCAGGGAGCTCTGGTCTTCATCTCTGCTGTGAGCATCGTATCCTGGTTCCAATACAGATTTCTTCAGCCTTTTAGTGCAGATGTAGAGATGTACAGGAGACATCGCTGTGGGCTCCCAGCCCGTGATTGGATCTTTCAGGTCTCCAGACATTATACACTCTTTCAGGTCTCTAGACATTATACACTCTTCCTGCATTTGGTTGGTGTGCGTGAATGTTGTAACTTGTAAAGGCCCTGCATTAAATCTGCTCTCTTGTGAACCACTGACTCTAGAAAAGTAACTAATACAGGCTTACATACAAATAGAATCTTGATGAATATAAGTTGCGGATTGGCAGAGCGCAGGGTAATAATGGCTCATAATAGTATGAGAGTAGATGGTCATCCACGTGAAAAAAACAAAAAAAACCCTGTAAAACCCTGTATAACTACTGTGAGAGTTTAGATCTAAAATATCCCCCTTAAATTCTCAAGTGTGTAGATGGTCATTGGATCACGGGATGCTATACTCACCAATGCACTCATCTATTAATAAATTCAGTGGTTCATTGTGTTGCTAGGAGGTGGGACCTAGCTACAGGTGAGTCATTGAAGGTATGACCTGAAAGGGTAACTTTTTATCCCTGGCTCCTCCCTTCACTTTCTGCTTCCTGGCTGCCATGGGGCGAGCAGCTTTTTGTCCACCATTGTCCTCTGCTGTCCTGTTTCTGCCTTGGAATCGACTGACCATTGACTGAAACCCTGAGCCAAAGGGGTACCTGGTCCGATGACCAAGAATGTGACTGAGACAACTACTTCAAAGTACATGCACATGCACACAAAACAATGTCAGGTTGATGAAATGTAAAAGACTAAAACTTTAAAATGTTTGGAAGAAAAGCAAGAGTATGTTTACAACACTACTACAGGGAAAGATTACTCAAGCAAAGCACAAAATCACAGGGAAATGTTCATTAATTCAACTACATTTTAAAAATATAACGAGCCAGGCGTGGTGGTGCACACCTGTAATTCCAGCACTTGGGAGGCTGAGGTAGAAGGACTGCTACGAGTTCAAGGTCAGCAATAAGCTACATAGTTCAGGACCAGCCTGAACTACACAATGAAACCCCGTCTCAAAAAAAAAAAAAAATCAAAAACACATATCTATATAGTTACATCCATTTGTAAACATTTATTGAACCGTAACTATAAGATTTGTGCACTCTATTATACTTTAATTTTTAAAATTAAAATGCGAAGTGCTTACCTCGCAGGCACAAGGCCCTGAGTTCAATACCCAGCACCAAAAAAATGAAAAATAAAATAAAATATGAAAAAGATATTAACAGACAGGTCATAGAATAGGAAATCTGAATGGCCAATGAAAATGAACAAATGTTCAGTCTCACTGGTCACATGTAAATGGAAATAAAAATCATAATGGAGATATATGTTTTACACATTTAATTAGCAAACTTTAATAAATCTGGCAAAACCAGATTTATTGGTAAGAATGTAGAACACTAGAAACCTTTATACATTGCTGGTAAGAACAAAAATTGGTAAAAATTACATGTTCACAGGGAGACATGAAACATTGTTTAAAATAACAAAGTAAAATAAAAACTATATATGTCCAGCCAACAACAGAACAGATTAATAAACTATAGAATATTATAACACTGAGAAAATAAATGAAGTAGAGCTAAACATCCCAACATAGATACATTTCACATTATAATATTAAGCAGAGGAAGAGTTTCCATCAGAATTACAAAAGAAGGTTTTGATTTGGGGTAATAGCTGGCTTTATCTTAACTGAGGTTTATCAGAATCCCTTGAGGGAGTCAGGAGGCCAGGGCCTGAGTGAATCCTGAAAACTACCAATCTCACCACAGTCGGAACACTTGGCAGGGCATGATATTAGCCGGGTACTGCACATCAGGTAGGAACATGGTTTATATCTTCTACACAACCTCTCTTCTTACCTTGACCAACCTCCAGCCATCAAGAGCATATCTGGGAGGGAGGAGATGTGTGTCCTCAGCTAACCCAGGAGGGAAGGGAATAGACTCAAGCTTCATCTGCACATGACTCAAGAAAGCCAAGCGCAGAAACACATCGTGCCAGGTTCACGCAGCAATTTTTAGTTCAAAATGATGATAACATATGTGCCTCTTGAGTCACACTGCTCCAATCTGGCTCCCTCCAGTTCAGAGACTCTTTCATCATCTTCAGAGAACAAGTGTTCACACTCCTGCTGTGGTGGTAATAAGGCCACTTCCTAGTAGTATGGAGCGCAAAGGAAGAAGCCAGGGACCTGAATGCTTCTTCCCAATCCTCTTTGGCCTTCAATCAGTCCCCTCTAGCTTAGACCTGCTTCTTCCCTGGCCTCCGCATCCCTGATGCCACCAATTTTGAGGGCTGTGGGCTATAAACCTAGTTGGTGGTCATCTTTCCCTTTCCCCAGTGTTCATTTCAGATTTGGCTTTCTAGGGTTTGCTAAGTCCATTCCCACACATGCATCTGGTTTTCAGCTTCAGACCTGTTGTGTTGGTGGGTCCCTGTTGGCATGTGAAACAAAGTATAAATGATGCCTGGATGTTAAAAAAAGAAATCAGTCAGGAAATGTCTGGTACATATGATTTTGGGGCAGATTTTCACTGTTCATTTGGGGACACAATCATACTCGTTTTGTCATTGTAGGTGTATGCTTTAAATTAAAAATTCCTATGTGTGTACCTCAAGTGGGAGTTCAGGAGAGACTGCAGTTATATGTGTATATTAAAACCACCATGCTTACCTAGCAGCTCATATAACAAGATGAGTCCTTATATCTTTTATATATCTTAGATATCATCACACAATAAATAAAAAGGATGAAATGCCAGATATGGTTATTAAAGCACTACCCTGCCTCTGGATACATAGAGACCATGGAACTTTCATCTGTGCATAGACAGGGCAGAATCACAGTCTGAGACCATGAAGTTCATCTCTTTCCCTTTTATTTTCAAGAACAGGACCTGATTTGCTCATGAACATTAGTAGCCGAACTAGAATTTTCTGTAAAATCTCCTGATTATAAGTCAGAGTTATTTTGTTAGAGATCTCAATTTAGTTTTTTGGTTTTTTGTTTTTTTGCCCATGGTATAGTAGTTTAGTTTCATTTAGTTATTATAAGCAAGGCAGTCAGATAAAAGAAAATAGCCCACCTGGGTTTAGAGCTAATTCAAGCAGCTGGTTAAACTTAGAGATGCAAAAGTAAACACAAGAAAAGGGATAAAAGCTACGAGAAAAGGGGAGATAGACACTTCCCCCCAGGAAGAAGATGTGCTAAGCTAGTTGACAGATCCTCCCTGCCTGTGGACCTGGACTTCAACGGGACTTCAAGAAAACATTAGAAATGCGAGATAACCAGCTACCGGTTTCTTTTCAAACTTTTTTTTAACTCATTTCCTCTGAAACAACCCACCACCACCATGCTCCACCTATCTATTTTAGGCCAAGACAAAGAAAGCATGTTGGACTTCTTTCCCCTCTTGGGTACCCACAAGAGCTTTATTCTTCTTATTGTTTCCAATAACACCCTCCTAAATTCCTCCTTTTGTCCTCAAATTTATTGTTCAGTTTTGAGAGACAAAGAACTCGGGTTTATACAAAATCAACTGTTTCAGCAATAGACTAAACTGTTTCCCCAAATATTCAGTTATTCTATTTAGTTTTTCCCTGCCGATAACATTTAAATCATTGAAATTTCTTGTTGATCTCAGTCTTCACATCACTATCAAGAGAAACAAAATTTACAGGGTGCCTTAAAACAGTCACCCAACCAGATAGTTTTGCTTGAGATGTGGGAAAAACCTTGATCAGTTGCACATGTTCAGTTAGTCTGGTCTGGCTCAGGCCTTCTCCCTTCTCCCTTCTCCCTTCTCCCTTCTCCCTTCTCCCTTCTCCTTTACATTACCACTTAACCAGTCTTTGGTTTACCAAGAAGGACTGGGATGTTTTACTCGATTCAAGGCACGAGACATTGAGTTGCTCATTGTTCCCACAGATGTGTTCGATTTCATACTGGCTTACATTTCCATTCCCACAGGGGATATGTTGCAAGATCCCCTCTGATTTCCCACCCTGCCTTGCGGGCACAGTTATTTCAGGGATTAAGGACACACACACCCTGCAACAAGGATGTGAAATTTACTGCACTGAAGCAAAGCTGCCTCTGCTTGTTTGCAAACCAGTGTGTGCCACAGGTTGGAAGGTAATTATGATCCATTTTGAAACATGAAGCCTAAGAAAGTTTGGCAGAATTTTCAAAGCAAAAAATATCAGATAATTTGCATATCCCAGAGTTTTAAAATTCTGCCAAATAACCACATAAAATTTCCTAATACACACAAAAATCTGAGCTACTGGAAAAGTATTTCTGAATAAATAAATAAATTTTCCAGAGTGTTTTTACCCGTTATCTTTTTTTCACAGAAAAATATTTCAATCTGCTTATTCACTTTCACTTCAGAAATCTAGACAGAATTTGTAAGCACCTGAGTAAAACAGCAGATAGGACAAACCGAGGAAGATTGTTGTTTTCAATTTGGCAGCATCAACACTGTTTGCAAATGTATAATATTCTCTACTGATGTGTTGGTAGATCTTGAGCAATGGCTAGACTGAGGTTAAATATGATCCGTAGATCTGAAACAGCCAGAGGCAAGATGATTGGCGGATCCTGGATTTGTGATTTTCATGTAAGCATGAGGTACTGTTTAGTGGGGCTTCGTTTTTACCTGTGTGACCCAGAATCACCTGCCACAGGACAGAAGGTAAATGGCTGGAGAGGAGCTCTTTGCCATTGAATTCATCTGCTTCTCAAAATCAGTAGGACATCCTGAGAAGGCTGCAAAGCTCAGTATTGTGGTTTCTCCTAAAGCGTTAGGTTCAGTTCAATGTCCCCAATCTCTGGTCTTCTGAGAACAGAGAACGACATTTCTTCCATGAAAGCCTTAGCTACAGTATGAAGGAAGAACAGTATGAAGGGGATATAGCTCAGGCCTGCGGCCTCCGGATTGTCATCCCTTTGATACAAGGTGTTACGTGGGAAGTTCCATCACAGCATACGCATGGAATATTCATTCAGTTACTTTCAAAGTGTGGAAGAATGTGTCCTGAGTCAGTAGCTTTCCTACCCGCCCTGTCCTTCCAGAGGGCTGGACCCCGGGAAGACAATGAGAACTTCGATTCACTCCAAGTCCATATTTCAGTAACCTAAAAACAAGTGAGAAAGACAAAACTTTGGAGGCTGACTACCACATCTGCCGTGGTGTACCAATCATGATGCCACAATTCTGCTGCGCACAATTCCATGCCATCTGCAAATCCAAAAATAAAACCAAAACCCATTTGAAATTGTTGGCAAAAGTCCTACGTAAAGCTTCTGCAAAGAATAAAATACAATCGATAACCAATGTTACAACCAATGCTTCTTTCAAATGCCTATTGTATTATAAAACCAAGTTCTTACAATTAGAGCAACAAAAACTACTACAAAGAACTAAGAAAAGAGCTGGAATGTGGCTTAGTAGTAGAGAGCTTGTCTAGCATGGTTAAGGCCTTGGGTTGAATTCCTATACTGAAAGAGAGAGAGAGACAGCCAGGCACGGTGTGTACACCTGTAATCTCAGCACTCACGGGAGGATTGCCACAATTTCGAGGCCAGCCAGAACTGCACAGTGAGCCCCTATGTTAAACCTTACCCCATCCCAAAAAAAGAGAAAGAAAGAAAGGAAGGAAGGAAGAGAAGAGAGAGGGAGAAAGGGAGAGAGAAAAAGGAAAAAAGAGAAGAGAGAATAGAGGGGAGGAAAAGAGAGGAAAGGAGAGGAGGAAAAGAAAAAGAAACTAGGATGCGTATTATATGTGCTGCCAAAGCAAGCACTAGAATGAGTATTAAGAAACTCAAGTCTTTGTCTCACTTCTTCTATGCACTAATGCTGAAACTCCAGGCAAATCATTTGTTCCCCACCTACAAAACTATAATTGTAATAAATGTGTCTCTCTCTGAGACTAATAAGAAGATAAATATCTGTAAGAGAGCCTCAAGCTGTCACGTAAAACCCAAGTTAGTCTTATTTTGAGTACAGAAAGTCTAGAAATAAATACCATATTGTCCTAACATTTTTACTATGATAATTTGTCCAAATTCTATGTTTTTGTGGGATTCTCATTTGGCTCTTTATGCAAGAGGTATACAAAAAACAATAAAGGAGACAACTTTGACTAATGTATTATGCTAAAAATTGCTGCAAGAAATGAAAGAGTGATGCTAATCTAGATAACTACAAGACATGAAATCCCCTTTCTGAGCTATTTTAAACCAAACCCTTGTGAGAGAGAATGACATTAAACAAAGAACATATGGCACTGTAAAAATGAAGTATCAGAAAGCTCAAGTAGCTAAGTGATTTCCACGATTAGAAATAAGGAAAGTGTATTAGCCAGTAAGTGGATCTCATTGTCAAGAGAGAGCATACAGATGCCCCTGAGGGCCAAGATGTTCTCTCTTGATTCTCTTTCAAACTAAGAGACTAGACGTCAGAAGTATTAAGTCCTTGATCTAATTCTGAAACTTTTGGGGCCCTGGGGCTAACCACTGAACCTCAACAGCCAGTTTCATCTTCTCTCAGTAAGAACAGTCTCCAAAGGTAAACAACACCAATCTCACTATTTTTATATCTAGTTTGTTGAAAATCCATTTAGCATATTTTAAGATTAGGAATAACAGCTATTACCTATTTTCATGTTTAGACATATGAAGAGATTCAGAATTGTTAGTCTGAAAAAAGGTAAAGGTTGAGAAGATATGGAAGTTAATTAATCATACGGTAAATAAAAATCACTTTGCTCTTATATACTAGGATAACAGATTTTCTTTTGAAGCTTGAGCAAGACACACTTGAGAAAAATGAAAGGAAGTTGTATGTTGAACCATGCTGATTCACAGGCAGAAGGCATCATATCACCAGCACACAAGAGCTAGAACTTTCTGATTACCATCTAAATTATCAGTTCCTCTAGGGCAGGGTCTTAGTCACTGTTGTGTCCCTAGCACTCAGTACAGTGGCAGGCACAAGGGAGGCTCTTGATGAACATTAATTCTCTCGTATTGTCCTTCCAAGGCCCATTTCTCTGTCGGATGACCCAAATATGAAGATTTCTTCTAGCATGGGAAGGCTGTACACACCATGTTCTAGGGGCAGCCAGAGAAAAGGAAAGGAACAAATAAACTGCAGATATTCTGGTCACTTTTACCTTATTTGTTCCCTGTTTCCATGACAATGATACTTCACTTCTGAATCTCTGTGATGAGAGATTTCTGGTAAAACAGCAGTCCTGAGAAGATGAAATAGGCGACTTTTTTTTTTTGAAATGTGCAATTTGAGAAGAGCATCTCAGACATTGTTTTCTTAATTTCTGAAGATGAATGAAAGTCTTTAGGTTACATTTATTATCATCAGTGCAAACTATAAATACTATTCTTACCCAAAATAATTACCCTAAATAACTTTCACATTAGAAATAGTATTCAAAATTAGCAAAGACCTGATTTGGGGAAAGGCTGAGAGAGTTAAAAATGACCTAAAAATAGATCTATATCCATAGAAAATAAATATATATCATGGATGTGTGTGTGTATATATATGTATATAGTATGCAATTATAACGCAGCTACAAAGCACACACATATATAAACAACTTACAATATAAATCACAGCTAGAATGCTGTGGACAGTAGCAGAACACACGCTGAGTATGTATGAGGCCACAGGTTCCAGCCCTAGCACCGAAAAAAGAAAAAACAGGATGCCCCTGATATCAGTAAAATCAACTCTCAGTAGGAGCAGTGCTTAGTGTATCCCAAGCCAGTGGGCTCGGAGTACGGTCCTCAGAAGAGCAACGTCAGCATCATCTGAAAAGTACATTCTCAGATCCCAGCCCAGACCTACCGACTCAGAAGCTTCGGGACTGCCCCAGCGACCTGGGCATTCACCGGCCCGCCTTCCGGGTGATTCTGATGCAGGCCACAGTCAGGGAACAACTCCCCTCGTCTGTACATACTATCATCTCTGTTTCACCAGTGAGAACATGGGCTCATGTGTTACCCAACTAGTAGAGCCTGGACAAGAGCTAAGCCTATGACTAAATCCTGTGTACAGTATTTGACAGAAAATGGCTTAGGAATCAGAAAATCAAAGGGCTGGGGATTTAGCTCAGTGGTTAGAGTGCTTGCCTTGCAAGCACAAGGCCCTGAGTTCGATCCCCAGCACCAAAAAAAAAAAAAAAAAAAAAGAATCAGAAAATCGGATTCCTAAGATAGATACTTTTTTAGCTAAAGTAGAAAAAAAATCATTTAAAACTTTCTAGGCCTTGCAGACTTTCTCTGTGACACAAGGATACTATTAATGTGCTGACCTCAAAAAGATTTTGGTGAGAAAAAAATTAGATAATATATACTGTATAACAATAATTATAGGCCATAAAGAGTCATAAAACTTTGGTTATAATTTCTACAGACTTTTGATCTTACAAGAAACTTGTTCTCAGTGGCTATTCCAAGTTTCAGCTTCCAGATATATGATGAACTTCTAAATACCATCTATTTCTAATTTTGGATTCTGGTATGGTAAATTTTCCTCCAAAGTTACAAATTACATGAGCTATAACTATTTAGAATAAACTTATGCTGACTTATACTTTTGTATAGGGAAACTAGAGTGCTCCAGGTATTTTTCTAGAAAGGAATCAAGTGACTTTCATTTAAGATAAAAACTTTTCTAAAATTAGATTATATGTACTTTAAGCTTTTAGTTTTAGGAGTGGTTTTCACAGGTAAATTACCATTCTCCATTTATTTAATCCAACTGCCCTATTTTTGTTTTATATTTGAGTCAGGGTCTCACTATGTAGTCCAGGCTGGCCTCGAACTCCCGATCCTCCTACTTCAGCCTCCCAAATGCTGGGATTATAGGTGTGTCCAATTTACAACTGGGGTGGGTGTGTGTGTGTGTGTGTGTGTGTGTGTGTGTGTGCGGCGCGCGCGCGCGTGTGTGTATGTTACTAGGGATTGAACTCTGGCCCTTTGTACTGAGCTATTTCACCAGCTCTTTTTAGTTTTTTATCTTGAGATAGGGTTTTGCTAAGTCTCTAAGTTGCTCAAACCAGGCTCAAACTTGAGATCCTCCTGCATCAGCCTCTCAGAGTGCTGGGTTTACTGACATGCGCCGCCATGCCTGGCTATACCTGACATTTTTAGCATAACATTTACTGCATCCAAAATGGCCTTTCTCCAGTAACACCATAAATCATATATGTGTTCATCTTTTTAAAAATAACTTTAATTTGTCATGAAGTATTTTAATACCATTATAAGTAACTCTGAAATCACAAAAAATTTTAAAATAAAAGCTTTTAAAAATATTTTTACTTCTACTAATTAGCAATAATTGCTTTTTGTTTTGTTTTGGTTTTTTTGAGACAGGGTCTCGCTATGTAGCCTAGGCTGGCCTTGAACTTGCAGCAATCCTCCTGCCTCAGCCTCCAGAGTGCTGGGACTACAGGCAAGCGCCACCACACCTCGCTAGTAATTACTTTTAACACTTTGGTTTTCATCTTTCCAGAATTTTTCATATGTGCCCAATATAATCATATTATTTTAACTCATGCATATTTTAACAAAATAGATCATCTGATCTTACCATTTATCAGTGTATTGTGTAGATATATCCAGATAATTATTTCTGCTTCATCAGATTTTTGTTTTTGTTTTTTGAGATAGGGTCTCACTACACAGTTTAGGCTAAGCTTGAAGTCACTATGTAGCCAAGGGTGGCCTCAAACTCCCAGCGGTCCTCCTGCCTCAGTCTCCCAAGTGCTGGGATTACAGGCATGCACCACTATCCCCAGCTTGCTTCCTCAGTTTAGATGCCTACATTGTATTCCATTTGATGGACGGACAAAGGATTAGCCGATGACTTACTGTTTTTCTTCTGTAATCAAAGTTTCAATGAACACTTGCATACTGATCTAATCATCCACTCAGAATATATTCTTAGAAGCAGAGTTTCTGGATCAAAAAGGAAGCACACATGCTACTCCACCCCACTCTCCCATCTCCCTCCATCCCCACCCCCTCCCCCTGTCCTCACCTCTTCCCTCTGTCCCCACCCCTACACCACTGCTGGGATTGAACCCAGGGTCTTGCGCGTGCTAGGCAAATGCTCTACCACTGAGCCATACCCCCAGCCCAAAAAGCACATTTTAAAGCTTTTGATTCATATCCTAAACTGCTCTTACAGAAAGATAGTACTTGCTCCTGCCAGCAGTGCAAGAGGGCCAGTTTTCCAGCATTCTCCCCTTTTGGGAAAAAAAAAAAATCATTTCAATTCTCTAATAAGTCAAAAGTAGGTCAAAATAATATTTCGTTATTTAATTTGCATGTATTTGATTACTAGTGAAACGTGTCATCTTTTCATAAGAGTAGCAGACACTGCCTGGCCCACTCATTTCCCCCAGCTCCTACCTCCACAGTCACTAGCCGCCTACTCAGAGGAACTGTGAGTACTGAGAGTGTTTCTTTATCTACCTACAGGGGGAAGATGCACAGAGTAAGCAGGAAGTGCCTGACAATTAAACTCCAGGGCAGCCCCAAGTGAGCTGAGGAATAAACACTTCGGCTACACCAAGCTGGAGAGACGCCTCTGGGGAGTGTTTTACAGTCTGTCCCGGAGTGAGCCAGCAGGACTGAGTCCCAGTTGCCCCAAAGGAAATGGCTTGACACATCTTTTGCTGGCTTCCTTTCTTTCCCTATTTCATGTCCCCACTTCTTAATGAGACAGAAGAGAAGGGCCTGATATGCTTAGAGAAATCCTTTTTTTTTTTTTTTCGTAGCTGCCCCAAACACTTTGTAAGCATCCCAGCTATAGCTGGTATCCCATGGTCACTCAGGGAGACACTTACTTTGGCTGCATTAGGCTTCAGCCACAGTCCTGTCATGGATGACTCAGCTCCAAGCCTTCTGGATGACTCTACTCATGACCACACTATTTAAACAGCCTTCTGTCCATTGTTGTGGGTTCTGTCCCTGCCCTGTTTCCCTGTATGCTGCAGTGCTACAGCACAAGTCCTAATAAAGCTTCTTCAGGGTAATGCCTTTTCCTGTCTCAAGTAGCACATGCTAAGAGAGTAATACCAAGGGCCACTGGTACACAGAGTTGCTGGTGGCTGGAGATGGTAATGCTGAAGACAGATGGCAGCCAGAGAGTTGGACAGAGAGCAACAAAGAATTGCTGGGAGTCACCATCTCTTGTGGCCAGAAGCATTCTTGAAGCTGGGTGGTAGATTTGGCTCCAGGCAGCAGGGAGAGCCACTAACACCAAAAGAGATGAGAAACTCCGGCACCCAAAACCCTCTAAAAAAGCTACATTTGGCCAATTCATGATTCCTGTACACACTGAGCAAGAACCCTCAGCCTGTTGGTAATAGCTAGGAAGCACATCCAGGGATCCTCCTCTTTAGAGGGCCCTGAAGAAAAGGGCAATGATGAGGTTGTCAGCAAGCTTAGGAACAGGCCCTTGTCTGATTTTTACTTCACATGTGGCTAAGAATATATTCTAGCCAGTGATATCATCAGTATATTCTAGGGTTATTGACCAGTGAAAAAATATTTCAATTGAAAATAAATAAATAAATAAATAAAAATAAATACTTGAATTTGAGTCATTCCTATCTCAATATGGTTTTCGTTTTTTCCCCTTATTCCATCAATTATCTCATTATTAATATTTTCCCATTTTGATATTGGTATTAAAATTATGAATTTTAAAGTAGGAAGAGGGAAGAGATATTTGTGAACAGCAACCCCAATAGAGGGGCTTGAAAGATACAGTTAATATCAAATTCAAATTGTCTTACTAAATTGGCTAATTTTTTTAAAAATCTGTATCTGCTCTAGAGTCACTAATCATGTCTTTCATTCTGGTCACCATCTCCATAGTTATGTGAGAAAATATTTCTGCTTTGATTTTTTTCTACAGTCTCATTCATCTACTTTGTTACTTCCACTGTTACCACTTCCAAGAGTCCAGGTGGGTGGCTTTCAGATTGTTCCACCTTGTTGCCCCCTGGATGTTTGGCGAGCTGGCAATCTAGGGTTGTGTCTTGCTTGATTCCTGGATTGATGCTTGTGAGTTGTTTGCAGTAGGTAGTTTTATTGCTAGTAATTAAAAACCCTTTGGAAATGATTACTTCCTCAGAGGTGTCTTTCAGGTGTAGTTAGTTTTGGGGTTTTGAGTCTGTTGAAAGATCCTACCTCTTCAATTGATTGGGGCTGAGAAATTGCTACCTATTTGGCCAGCCTCTAGTCCTTTGGCCCTGGCCTATGGTGTTGTTTATGACCCTCAGGCATACAAGGAAGAACAACTGATTAGAACAGTTCTTTCACCTTGGCTAAAGTAGTACAATCAGAATAACAATAGCATCAAACACACCTAGGAAATGACAAACTGTGGTACCTATCATTTGCCACCTTTAACTATATGAACTAGATTTGTGGTTATATAACATTATCTAAAATACACCAGAAACTTGTTTACAGTAGGTATGCTCTAAATATGGTGATTTTACCCCCAGGGCAGAATATTCAAAAGGGACTAGGAGGAAAAAATAGAGAAATAGAAGAGGAAGAGATAAGAAGCAAGGCTGGCAGACAGAGGAAGATTATACAAACTTTGAGAAACTAGTAAAGAAGAAAGGAGTGAAAGAGAGAAGGAAGAAATAAAAACAAGGACAGAACAACAAAACAAAAAACTAAAAACAAATTCTCATTCATATAAAAACAAGGAAAAAAATAAGATAAAAGAAAGGGGGGGGAACCCAACAACAACAACAGAAAAAAGAAAAAAAAAATCCGCTTCCAGGTGTGTCTCAGCTGTCACTGGTAGACAGACTAGGCAGGCCCAGGTCTGTATTGATTAATCCCAACAGCAGATTTATGGCGGGTTAGTGGGTGATCCCAGCTGGGTTCAACAGCCAGGCTTCACCACCAGTTCCACTAAAGTTCAGACTGGTTTCTGGTTGTGAAAATGGAACCTGATTTGTTCAGCTAGAGACACACTGTGTGTCTCCCAGTGGCCTGGACTGGGGTCCTTGACCTCCTGCTGACTTGAGCTTGCACTCAGCTCCACCTTGCCCCAGTCAGAGAGCTACCACCAGCAGCTTTTCTGGGTTCTGAGTTCAGTCGGCACATTTCTAAGATGGCAATCAGCCTGTTGCCCTCTCCTGGGAGATGTCTGAACCCAAATAACTCACCAGCCACAGCCATCTGCTGTGTCCACCACTCCACTCCACTTGTATGTCCTTCCATGGAAGCCTCTGGGGTCACCAGTGGTCACCATGCAGCTGCAGGATTGAGCTGCCTCTCCCATGCTGCGGGCCAGGGCTCTGGGGGAAGTGCCATCCACCACCTCCTTCTGTGCTGAGGTCCCTCTCTGCACTCTCCCCATGGGCTTTAATTCTCACTTCAGATCCTTGCTGGGTCCTGGGAACCCTCTTCCCTCCTTCTCTTCATCATGTTGCTCTATTCCAGCGTCTGGACAACAAATCTCAGAGAGGTTATTTCTCTGCTGCTCACCACTCCACCATCTTCCCAGAAGTCCTGGTTAAGATTTAACATATTCTAAATGTCTAATAACTATTACATTCAAAGTTAATTTCCCCCACTTTATCTAAGATGTGTTATATTGAGCTGAAAATTTTCTTAGAAGTATACATGAACCAAAAGGTAAGAAAAGAGAAAAAACTAGCAAACTGCAGTGTGGGAAGTGTAGTAACTATATTGACTGAATGCTATAAGAAAAGGCACATTCAACAGCCAGGTTTGGTGGCACACAACTATTGTCTCGGCCATGTGGAAAGTTGAGGCAAGATGATCATTTGGGCACAGGAGTTCAAGACCAGCCTAGGCGACAGAGTGAGACCTCATCTCAAAAATTAAAAATAAGCTACATTGAAAAATGTAAATATGCTAAAAATAAACTGCCATCACTTTCAGAGAATGATTGAAGTTCAGTGAGAAGTCTGTTGAGAAAAATGGAGAGAGATTTTTAGGTCAGATAACATTTCTAGTATCTAAAATCAATGTGTTCTTAATTAAAACACCAATCTCCCAAGAAGATTCTGAAAGGCAATAAACAATGTTTTAAACCAAACTGGATCACAGCCCAGAAAGTCAAACAGACTAGGAGTGTGTATGATGAGGCAAAAACAACAAAAAACTTTCAAAAGCAGCCAATGATTAGAATGGGGAAAGCATAGAGATGGATGGAGAATGCAGAGAACAAAAGAAAATTACTAGTTTGCATCTTGCTCTGGGCCAGAAGTCAGACACAATCACTTCAGAAGAATCTGTTTAGTGGCCATTCTTCCAGCTGCATAATTTAAGCATTTGCAAGGGTAAAACAAGGACAGTCTAGACAACCTAACTTGTCTTGTATGGGCAATGAATGTTTTTGAGAAGAACACAAAGAATACAAATTGTCAGCAGTCAAACTTTCAAATGTCTTCAGAGCTGTGACTGCTCCCAACTTCCATACTAGCTCCAGCAAAATTAAATGAAAAGAATGTGTGACTGTCATTTCAGTGCACTTTATCAGGACAAATTTTAATGTATTTTTGAACTTATAAGACATGTGAAGGTTATGTATCTACACAACAGAAAAGATCCAGAAGAAATGTAGGAAATCCACTCCAGAATGGAGTACAAATAATGGCCATTGAATCTCAAATCTTGATGTTTGAGTCTTATTAAAAGACAATGAATAATCCATCAGCTCTGTGCTAGTCAAATTCATATACCTCACAGTCTAATTGGTCAAGAGATTCCCCTGACCATTTCTGTCTCAAACTAAAGATATTCTTATTTAAATATATCCGTTAGGTTCTCATCCAACCAGTACTACCAAATAAAGACAATTTATTGCATCACCATGTATTGAACATGCTAAGGAGCAGCCATCAGCAAAACAAGCAAGGATTAAGATGACTTTGGAGAAACATCATTAAAGTACAATACCACTTTACATTAGTCAGAATAGACTTTATTTTTCTGCCATAGCAAATCACCGCAAATCTCAGTGGACTGATCCAACACAGTTTTCCTTCTTGCCCACACTAGAAGTTCCATGTGAATCAGCCAATATTGCTCTGCCTAGTCACAGAAGGACTTGGGCTAATGAAAGCTCCACCAGCTCACAGCTGCCATCTAGAACACATGGTCTGGAAGAGAGGGAAAGACTGGGGAATCCCACATATGCTTCTACTCCTACTTAGCCAGGATTAATTCCATGGCTCCTTCCAACCACAGGGGATTGAGAAGTGCCCTGTCAGTTGTCCCTAAGAGGAGAGAAATTGGATGTTAGAGTAATTTCAAGCACATCCATCAATGATCTAGAATATCAAATGATTTCTGAGCATAACATAAGAATAGGAAAAGACATTGAGAGGCAAAGCTAATGATACATAACAAAAGGCATAAGTCATGGTTCAGAAGTCCCAAACCAAGGCCAAAGTCAACAGGAAGGGGGTTCAGAGAGCTGCAAGCAAAGAAATGAGCAAGTAACAATGTCCTAAGGTCTCCAAGTGGAGAAGACAAACCTGTCATAAAGTTATTTTAAAAGACATTGTTTTTCCACAAAATGACATTTTCCTCAGGGTATCTTAAATATGTCCCTTGATATCTGACATCATCCCTCTTATGGTTTAGGTCTAAAATGTTCCACAAAAGTCTCATATTCAGAGGCAGGGCTTGGTCAGAAGGGGAAGGTCACTGGGAGCATGACTTCATGACTTGGAAAGGTATATTCTCATCCTTATCTCCTGGCTGCCATGGCATGAACAGTTTTCCTCCACTTGCCATTCCACCATGACACCTCTGCCTTGCAGCCAGTCTACCATGGATTGAATCCACTGAAGCTATGAATCAAAATAAACCTCTCATCCTATAAATTATGGCATGTCAGCTATTCTGTCCCAGTTATAAGAAAGAGACTAATACATAAAATTGATGTCAGAAGCAGGATTATTACTGTGACTATACCTGATCACATGGTTCAGAAGCCTTTGGAACTGGTTTGTGGGAGGACTCTAGGAAGGTTTGGAGATGTGAGCTAGAGAAGCCCTAGAATGTTGTGAGCAGTGCTTGAAGTGAAATACTGATCAGAGCTCAGAAGAGCAGAATGCTGAGCAGAATGTGAACAGTAAAGGCAAAGCTCGGGGGTTTCATTTGGAAACAGGACTCTGTTGGCAGTTCTATTATGGATCGTGAATGTTATGCTCTTGCAAAAACGTTGCCTACATTTTACTTATATCCTGAGATTTTGCAGGAGACTGAGATGAAGGGCAGAGAACTAATTAATTGGGCAGAGAAAATTTCAGGGCAGCCCAATATTCAGGCCACAGCATGGGTACTGCTGCTTGCTTTCAGCCAGATTTATAGTAAAAATTGGGAGCAAAAAGCAGAGCCAAAGGGTGTGAGGCTTGGCCTGTAAAGTCAGGGCAAAGGAATGTGTGGTTGCTGAACTTAGCATTAAAAAGGACCCAAGTAATTTGCAAGCAGCAGGATAATAGGAAAAATGGATTGATGGCGCCTCAGGAATTGGCCAAACACTGCCTTTAACAGGCTCAATGGTATAAAAGGGTAAAGGTAAATGCCTTTGAAAAACTGCTTTAAGAAGAGAGCTCCAGGTATCCCACTTAAGAAGGGTCCCCCAAGGAATCGGTTCCCTAGGATTTGTTTCACTATACTCAGCAAACAAGGCACTCACAGGCCTCTGCAGCCATGCTCCAAGGAGGCTCAGCTATTTTTCTACCGGGCAGCAGACCTGTGGTTTCTCAAACATGCAGAACGCAAGAACTACAGCATTAAAGGATTGGGGATTTAGGTCAGTGCTAAAGTGCTTGCCTAGCAAGTACAGGGCCATGATTTTGAGCCCCAGCAACCTCCACCCACCTATCTCTAAAAAAAGAGTTATAGCATTACAGAGGCTTTCACCCAGATCTCAGAAGACTTGGGAGGCCAGGCAGTATACTCTGGAAAGGGCGGTATGTAAAGCTGTGAGAGTGGAGCTGAAGGTACAGTAGAAACCCCAGGAAGTTGGAGATGCTGGGAATGTGGAACATCTGTTGAGGAAAACCACAGGCAGCAAGTGGAACCTGTCCAAGACAGAGGTCATGTGGGCTGCAACATATAACACCATAGGGGCATGGCTGCCCAAACCCTGTGGAGCTCACATCTTACCACGACCTGCCCCAGGTGTTGGGCACGAAGCTACCAAATTTAATGTTTGCCCTGCTGAGCTCTGTCTTGCTTTGGTCTGATTTCTACTTCCCTCTTCACCCTTTTGGAATGGAAACATTTACCCTCTGCCACTAAATGATGGCAGTACTTAACTTTTTTTTTTTTTTTAACAAGAACTTACAGCTAAGGGTTTGCTTTGAGTCTCATAAGAGGCTTTGGACATGGACTTTTCAGCAATGCTGGAACGGTTAAGTCTTTGGAAACTCTTAGAGATTGACTAAAGTCATTTTATACAATGAGATGGACAAGAGCATTCTGAGGGCGTGAAGTGGAATGTTACAGTTTAGATCTAAATGTCCCACAAAAGCCTCATATTCAAAGGTGGGGCCTGGTCAAAGAGGAGGGTCAGTGGGGCATGACGTGGAAGAGTGCCGTCTCACCCCAAACTCCTTCCCTGTCTCCGATTCCTGGCTGCCACGGCATGAGTAACTTTTCTCTGCTGGGCCTTCCCAACATGGTGTATGTGTCTTGGAGCTGGCTGACCACAGACAGAACTGACTAAAATGATGAGTCAAAATACAGCTCTCCTCAGGGTTGGGATGTGTTAGGTATTTTGGTCCAAGCTACAAGAAAGTGACTGATACAACCCTTATCTGCATTCTTCAAAATATGGTTTTTGCATAATAAGGGATAGATAGATGCACCTGAGGAGCTTCACGAAAACACAAGTTCCTAGAGTTTATGAATTAGAATCTGAAAAAAATCTAAGAGCCTGTTTTTAAACATGTATCTCTTAGGCAATGCTAATGCACTCTGAATTTAAGGAGTCTCTGTTTCAGACTTCTACCTGCATACAGGGCAGGTCTGAGATCTGGGTTGGCTTTGGGTGGTCCAAGAATGTATGATCAGTTCTACTTACTGGACGCAGTCTGTCCTCTTGCAAGAAGGCATCTGGTAAGGTCAAGATGTATTTAAAGCTATGTGAATGTCATTTGTGGGAAGATTTGGAATCAAGAAAACTAGGCTCATTTTGAGATCCTGTTGAAGTGGTTTGGGAAGGACCGGCTGAACACATTGTAGGTGCAAGGACAGCAGGATTTGTAGGTAGAGTGCCACTGGATTGAAAGTGACAGGGGTGAAGAAGAGCTCAGCATCTGTTGTTGAGCTTCTAACACCACGTTATAATATATACACATACCTGTGGACACACATATATCATCACTGTACTTTTCCCCATACCATTGTCAACCCAAGACTCACAGTCTGGGCATTTTTGATTGGATAACTTCTCAGTACTCCAGAACAAGGAATTTTAATGAATGAGTCAACCATTAATTTCTGCGAGTTCTGGATATTTGAAATTTTTCTGGTGTGTACATTTTGCTCCCACTCTCTCTCTCCCTTTCTCTGATTCCTCCTGTCAAACATGTCATAGTTCTATTCTATAATTTGCTAGCATATACTTTTACTTTTTCCAATAGCATGACAGCATTTTAAAGCTTACATGAGGGAAGAATATCTAAAGATGAAACAGATGAATAAGTATATCACAGACAACATAACTTACAGATATAAGAGAGACAACTAAAGTAGGCATATGACTGTGTTTGACAAAGCATGTCTAATGTGTTGGAGAGGATTAATATGGAAAATGGACCCTATTCATGTACAGAAGGGAAGTGGCTTTTTGTTACATAAGTAATGAAGCATTCTAGGATGACCCTCAACCTATTTGGCAGACAAATTATCCTCAACTGGATGACTGGGGTTGAAAACAATTGATGCCAAGTGGGTAAAAGAAAATGTTGATTCCATTTAATTTACTACATTTATTTCTGGTGCAAGACAGACAAATAACTGTATAGTTATCTATCACTGTTTTTCATTTGTTTGCAAGGCTGTCTGTGGTTATTGGTATCAAAAACATCTTAAAATCTTAGTAAGAGCAATCCTTTATACAAGAAATTAATGCAAACCATAGATGAGAGCCAGTATCGAAAGCATTAATATTGTTATATTTCAAATACTAAATAGAAAGGTAAATATGAAAAGAATAATGATTTTAGAAGACTTCAACCATGAGATCTTATAGTAAAGTGTAAAACAATCCCAGTATTTTGAGGCAGTGATGTTGTTATCTCTAAAGCTTTGACCAATAATAACTTTTCTTTTTTTTTTCTTTTTTGGTGCCAGGGATCGAACTCAGGGCCTTGCACTTGCGAGGCAAGCACTCTATCCACTGAGCTAAATCCCCAGCCCCAATAACAGCTTCTCAGAGAAAGCATTTTATTTTCTCCCTCTGAAAGGTTCCATTTAATCCATTGCTTTGATAGTTACTTAGCTGATTAATTTTTCTCCTAAAAGAGAGTATAAGTCCTCTTCGGGCAAATGGTAAACCCTTCTTTGGATGGAACTGCTGCCTTCTGATAAATCATTATGTGGATCCTGACTTTTGACCACTTTTGGAGAGAAACCAAATCAAGACAGAAAAATCTGATATTGCTAAAGACCACAAAAAAGTTCTTGGCAAAGTCAGATGAGAAAACAGAATTCATGAACTCCCAGTGCCTACATTTTTAATCACTGCCTCTGTCCCTTGTTTTGGGAACTCTATTAAAAATGTAGAAAATTCTGGAATTTGCTTGCTTTTTCCCATGACCAAATCAATGGTGAAAAGTGTTCTGCACCAGGAGTCAAAGGTTTAGACTTAAAAAACAAAAACCAAAAAACCCAACTTTTTATAATGGATATTTTCTATGAATCCTTTTTTTTTTTTCCTCCAGTATTGAGAATCAAACCCAGGGTAGCAGCCTTATTTTTTTAAGACAGGATCTTATTAAGTTGTCCAGGCTGCCCCAAAACTTGTGATCTTCCTTCTTCAGTCTCCCAAGTAAACATTCTTTGACCCTCTTTTTAAATGCGTTGTCAAGGAAGAGTATAAGGGAGACTACTAAAGAGATAGGAATAAGGGGAATGGGGAAAGAAAGTTAAGTGGGATAGTGGGAGTGGAAAAGATCAAAGTATGTAACATGCACATACCAATATGTCAACATGAAAACCACTACAGTGGTACCTCAAGTCACAAACGCTTTGGTTTGGTTCACAAACAGAAGTGTTTGGCAAAATCTCCTTTGTGTTTGCAAATTCTGCAACATGTGATAAACACAACTGTGGCCATCTTTCCCACACAAACACAAAAGTAGCCATCTTTTCCAAAATCATTGAGCAAACTAAGTTTTTGAACTGAGGCGCCACTGTATTCTGTATAACTAATATGTAATCATTTAAAAATACTAAAAGAAAAAGTAAATAAGTGTATATTCAAATCTAACAAAGTTGAAAAGATTTGGTTACCTTCAACAATGATACAGTAGTACCTCCGCTTATTAACTTAATTTGTTCCATAATTCTGGTCAAGAACCAAATTGGTCACAAACCGAACCAAATTTCTCCATAAGGTTAGGGATTTAGCTCAGCAGTAAAGTGCTTGCCTAGCAACCGCAAGGCCCTGAGTTTGATCCCCAGAACCCTCTCCCCCCGAAAACAAATTCCCCATAAGGTTCATTGTGAATAAGGTTAATCCATTCTGAACCATATGTATTTTTTTAACCATACGAATATGAAACAAAATACAGTGCAGCACAGTATGAAGAGAGAGCACTAACCTTACTTGAGGAGACCTCTGGCGTGGAGGACAGGAAGATGGATAGAGAAGAGATTATTTTTGGAGGGAGAGTCCCCCTCCATAAGGACACTGGGGAGCTCTCCTTCACGGGTTTCCACTTTATCTCTTAGCTGCAGGGTGAACTTTGACAAAAAAATCTATCTGATGTCACTTTTTTTTTTCCGGTGCCACATCACTCTCCAGAAATGAATCATGGTTTAGTTCATCAAATTCAACTCTCTGTTCATTACAGTTATGCTGGGGCAGTGCTTAAAGAAATCCTGGCCCTCATTCCGTTTTTCTATAATGGATTTTATCGCATCACTGCTAACCTCCTCCCTGTCTCCCTCTTCCCCATTATGGTCTCAACGAGCTCCTTTATGTCTGCACCTTTTGTGTGTGTGTGTGTCTGTGCTGGGGATCAAGCTTGGGCCCTTGTGCTTGCAAGGCAAACACTCTAACCACTGAGGTAAATCCCCAGGCCTGTGTCTGCACCATTGACACCCACACCCCCACTCTTGCCAGGGACACCAGCTCCTAAACAGCCATTAATGCTAATCTCTGGATCCTTCCAAGTCACATTCAGCGACACATTCAGTTTCCTCCAGGCTAAGTTTACAGTCTGGTACATGACATCTTCCCAGGCTTTGTTAGTGAGGTGAAACAGTGGAGGACATTGAAATATTTCCTCCAGAACTCACTGAAGGATGAGTCAAGGATGTCTCTTCAGTGACATTGAAATACCTGGTGAAGAGCACCTTTGTGGACAGCTTCATGGAGCTGCAGATCAATTGCTGGTTCAGGGACTGCAGAAGAGGTGTCCTGTCGGGGGGAGGTAACCTGGCCTTTATGAAGTCATTCTCAGCATCCATATTATCCACCAAGGCCAGAGGGTGTACCAGGGTACTGCCCATTAGAAGAAGGCATCTTTCAGGCAGTTGGTTGTCAGAAAGATATTCTTTAATGATGGGTGCAAACACCTCGTGCAGTCATTCCATGAACAATTCCCTTGTGACCCAAAGTTTGTGTTGCCCCTCCAGATGACAGGCAGTCTGGCCTTGTGCACAGTCTGTTCCTGAATGCACGAGGGGTCTGGGAACAGCGCGCCATTTCTTCAAAACCTTCTTCTTACCATTCTTGCTCTGTACACGCTTGTCACTTTTGTTACTGCTTTGCACTTTCTTTTTACCACCATGCTTGCTCTGTACTTTCTTTGGAGCCATGCTGGATTGAATAATACTGTATATGCTAAAAAGTACACAAAAAAACTTCACAGCAAGTGTGCACAGGTCTGTCTGCGACCACGATCTCAACTAGAAGAAGCCACGCCCACGTATTAGAGCAGGAAAACTGGCTGTGTTAGTGTTCGTGCAGGAGAGATTGCTGCGGTTGTATTCCTCACCCAATGCAGAGTTCACAAACGGAAGCAAATTTTCACCAAATGCTTCTGTTTGCAAAACAAATTGTTCACAAATAGAAGCGTTCGTGAACCAAGGCATTATTGTACTTGCTAGATGTGGCGTATTTTCACTGGAGGCACTAAGGGCTCTTTATCTCTTGTTTTTACTAGCCAGAATAAAAAGAAAGCTCCCCTTATCCACTATATAGCTCCCCAAGAGTAGGGTTCATAAACAAAGGTAGAATGAATGTTTACTTACTTTTTTTTTTTTTCAAAATAAGTTGGGGTATTATAGTGACCTACAATGTTCATCAATTAGTTGTTTTTTAGCAACATTATGAACATATAGACTTAAATATAGTTTTTGTGTTTCAATCTATTAGAATTATTATCTTCACCCATGCTCAAGTCATCTCCTCTTGAACTGGACACGACAGCACACACCAGCAATCCTAGCACTCTGGAAGGCTGAGGCAAGAGAAATGCAAGTCTGACCCCGGCCAATTTAGCAACTTAGGGAGACCTTGTATCAAAATAAAAAATAAAAAGGGCTAGGGATGTAGCTCAGTACAAAGGCCATGGGTTCAATTCCCAGTGTGTGAAAAACAAAATAATCTTTTCTTCAGTCAGTGGGAAACACTTCAAGTTAGCTACTAGAGACTTCTGACATGATTCTCTCAGGGTTTCATCATTTATATCTGATATGTCAAGATAACCAAACATACCATGTACATTTCTCACTCTGGATTAGAACGAGCCATTTCCCTAAGGACCTCTGATTCCTTTTCATGGGAACTGGTATTTAGAGATCACAAACTAATAGCTGATTGCTGACTGACACTGTGTTGGTCATTGCTTTTAGGTTTTTGAAGTAGACAGAGACAGGAAATGTTTTTAAGATAAAACACTACAGGGGGCTGGGGATTTAGCTCAGTGGTTAGAGTGCTTGCCTTGCAAGCACAAGGCCTTGAGTTCGATCCCTGGCACCACAAAATAAATAAATAAATAAATAAATAAATAAATAAATAAATAAATAAAATAAAAGCCAAATCAAGATAAAACACTACTGGGGCTGGGGATTTAGCTCAGTAGTTAGAGTGCTCCCCTTGCAAGCATAAGGCCCTGAGTTTGATCTCCAGCACACACACACACACACACACACACACACACACAAATTACTAACTCATTTTGACACTGTAAATTTAAATCCATGACTCCAGATAAAAAGGACCTATAGCATGTATGTGCAGATAGATAAACACATAGATTCATACATATGATTACTCTAAGAAATTAGCTTACGTGATCTTGGACTGGCAAGTCTCCAGAATGAGTCAGCAAGCCAGGTCCCTGGGAGGGTCAGTGGTACAGTCCCAGTTCACTAGGAGGAAGAAAGCTGATGTCCCAGCACAAAAGTGGATGATCTGCTTTACTTGGTTTACCAATTTAAATGTGTCACAAAAATATCCAAAAATAATGTTGGACTAAATATCTGTTTGACCTCATGGTCCAGTCAAATTGACAAAACCATCAAAATGATTCTGGGGTCTTTACTTTTCTTATATTACAGATGTATCTCCTTTCTCTTATGTTCAGAATTCCAGCTCCCAATAATATCAAGTATGGTCATTAAAATATTACATAATTGGGGGCTGGGGATTTAGCTCAATGGTAGAGGGCTTGCCTAGCAAGCGCAAGGCCCCCAGTTCGATCCCCAGGACCCCACCAAAAAAATATATAAATATATATATTACATAATTACTCAGTTGCTGTATCCTATGACACACATCTAACAGCTTCAGAGTAATAATACCAATGATATCATTAATGATATAACTATTAAGTTGTTCAATTATTTTTCTGACTTGCAAATCTTTTGTTCCTAAGGTATGTTCTATTACTAATACATAAAAGAGTACTAGCTTAGGAAGTCACTTGAATTTTTCCTGTTTGTATGATGTTAACAATTAGACGCATTTTTCAGACTTCTATTTTATTTTAAGATGTTTTATTTTTTAAGAAAATATTTTAGAATTTCATTTTTATAACTGTAAAATTTTTCATAGTTTTCAAAATCAAATCTGTACACATCTAGAGTCTAAATTAGTCTTACTTCTACCTATGATCTTTAGAGCTAACAATTTTTTTTTTTAACCAAGAACATGTATTGGTACAATGTACATATAATGGTTACATTCATCACATTTATTTTGTACCTGTACATGGTGCATCTTGGTAGAGCTAACAATTTTTAATGTTGTCTATCTATCTTATCTGTACATAAAAATCTCCTAAATATGTCACATTTCTTAAAATTTCTTCTTCAGGAAATGCTATTACGTTTTAGATTATTTTTGCTCTTGTATATCCATTTAGTTCTCTGAAATCTGTTAAAAAATCTCTTATTCTGGGAGCTGGGTGCAGTGGCACACACCTGTAATCCCAGCACTCGGGAGGCTGAGGCAGGAAGATTGCTATGAGTTCGAGGCCAGACTGGACTACATAGTGAGACCCTGTCTCAAAAAAAAAAAGTCTTATTTTGCTTTATTTAAAACATCTTCATCCCTTCTTTCAATTTCTTAAGGGATAGTCTGTTATATTTGTTTATATCCCTTCTATTTTAGGATTATTTATTAAAATTATTTCTTCTTAAAGCCCTAATTCTTCTTGCAATCTGTCGCTTTGCTCCTCCATTAGTCTAATTCTAGCTTGGGTCGGTAGTTCATATCTATTCTTACTTTTCTGAAATTGCAATATTTACTTAGAATTTTTACTTGCTTGGCAGAGATGTTCTATTGTTACGGAATTTATTTTTATTTTGGGAGTTCTCACAGGAGGAGAATCACCTTGCTCCTCATTCTCTTTTTTATAAATTTGTATGGGAAGGAAATCTGAAATTTTTCTGTTGCTAACTTTCATATTAAAGTAGGTTTTGTGAACGTTTAGGAAGGAAAGCTGGGTCCGAATAGCCTTTTCTAGCTTCACGATTCCAGAGCGGAGTCGGCAATGCACGGCTCATGGACTAAATCCAGCCCATCCCTCGCTTTTATAAATTCTACTGGAGTACAATCACCATTATTTTTTTACATATTGCCTATCACTGCTCTTGTGCTAAAATGGCAGAGGTAAGTAGCTGCAACAGAGACCAGGTAGGTCCCAAGTTCTAAAATAGCTATTATCTGACCTTTGCTCTGTAATTCTCTTAGTGTCGTTTTTTCCTGAAATCTGGCTTCGTTCTTTTCTCTCGATTTATGAGAAACTTCTCTCTCCTCTCTACCCCTCTTGATTTCTCAGTAGCTCTTCCTCAGTATGCAGTTTTTGTCTTGAAAGCAAGCATCGGCTAGTGCAAGAGTTCAGAAAGCTCCCGCTACCCCCGCCCCTTTCAGATCCTGTTACTGTACTGCCCTTTCGCTTGTCATAAAGTGGAGTGTGCGCAGATCCCTCTCAGGTTACACCGCTGTTTTCACTTTCGCCAGTTGTGCCTTCCGGTGAGCACCAATTGGTGATTTGGAAAGTCTACTTTTCTCGGATCTGTTAGATGCACCGATCCCTCATCCCGTTCAAATGTTGATACCACGCAGGTCTCACAGCGGCTGGTAGTTTGTTCGTACATGCTTACGTTTTGGGTCGGTGACAATACCTTTTCACTTGGTTTGGTTTGATGTTGCCAGTAGGCTTTGGTTTTGCTATCCCAATGTTTATGGGGAATTCAAGTACTAAGAAACTAGTTCACTATTACTGCCATCTTGCCCAAATTCCCAAGACTTGTACTTTAAACCCAGACAAAGGACTATCTGGAAAAAAAAGCTAACCAGGAAAGGAACTAGGTTGTCAATGATCTTCTCTTAGCTCTAATTTTCCATTCCAATAACCAATCTTCTCTTTCCAAGAAACTAGCATTTATTGAGCTTCTATTGTCTCCCGGTGCTACCTATCAGTTTGTAAAATGATGAGCCATTTATAGCTCTTGTTCTCAAGGAGCTTCCAGTCCAGCGAAGGAAACAAATGCACATAGACAACTATAATACGACATGGTTTTGTGTTACAGTACAAGTCTATGGGCATCCAGCGGTCAGAGGCTCTGCTTTATGGAGCATGACACAGGCGTCAGAAAGGGGACGCTGCTTGAGATGGGTGCTGACAGATGAAGGCCACAGGCAGAGAAGATTAACAACTCGTTCTCAGCCAGGCACCATGGCACATGCTGAAATCCCAGCTGCTTGGAATGCAGCGCCCCCCCCCTTCCAGGCAGACAGCTCACATCATTTCTGAGAGATAAAAGTCTAATTTAGGAAAGTAGAATTTAACTCAACCTTGACCGGGTGATGCCATGTCAGGGAAATAGAAACTTAACTTAGAAAAACAGAACTTAGCCCAACCTAATAGGCAATCCGCTTCGTCCCTTTTTGCCCAATCACCCTTAGCCACAGCTCCTAACCCCAGAGCCCCGTGCATGAAATCCCAAACTCCCCTGGCCAGGGCTGACTCTAGACTCCAGATTCATGACCCAGGTGTATGGTCACCAAAGGCAATAAAACCTTCACTGTAATCTTCGCTCGGGTTATCTTGTTGGTTTCAACACAGATCTTCTTTGGCCTAATGCTCAAGAGGCTGAGGCAGGAGGGTCACACATTAGTGGTCAGAGTGGGCAATTTGGTAAGAACCTACGTCAAAAAAATAATAAAAAGAGCTGGAGTGTGGCTCAGTGCTTAATGGATTCAAGCCTCAGTTCCGTGGAAAAATTAAAAGAATGTGTTCTCTCATCATTAAAGAACTCAGAGGCCACCCCTGAAAGTAGTTCCAAGCTTTCTATCTGGGACAAGTTGGGGGCGGGGCCAGGTAGAACTCACTAAGTCAAGGTATAAAGTGGGTGAGGAAGAAGAGTTATGCTGGAGGGGAACTTCAGCATGAGACAAGGAATTCAGTTTTTGTATGTTGAGTTTTTAATGCCTTTGGGCTATGCATGTTCAGCAAACAGCTGGAAATAGAGCCTACACCTCAGGACAGGTCAACTTACATACAATACACTAGCAGGTATACTGAAGTCTTGCAAACGAGCTATCTTAAAGTAAGGTAGAATGAGAATAGAGTGAGCACTGTGATGACTTCACCAGGGTGTTTAAACCTACAAGCGACACTGAAAGGGAGCAAAGAAGTAAGAAATAGCATGCAAGCGAAAGGAGGAGGGAGTATGGAGAGTACAAAGAGAGGTCTAGGAAAATATCAGCTGAAAAGTGAACAGTAGCCTTTTCAACTAAGCATCCACTGGTAACCCCTACAAAAGCTATTTCAGTGAATTGGCCAGGATGGGAGCTACATTTCAGTGGATGGAGAGTGAACAGGAAAGGGGAAGAAATGGAGAGAGAAGAGAAATTGGTCTTTTTAAAAAAGTTCAGCAGTATTTCATAATTTCGAAATTGAGTATTATAGATTGTGTCCCATCTGTAACATAAAATCAACCAACCAATGAATATTTATTGTGACTTGTTTATGTGTAAACCATTGTGCCAAATTACTATGAATGGAAGAAAAAAAAATTCATGACATTGTCCTTGCTGTGAAGGATACAATAGGGCAGGAGAAAGTATCCAAGTTCATAAACGTACTTCTAAAATGAAACCCTTCAGAAACCCTAAAAACTGTAACCAATTAAATAAAGTACTTTTAAGAATACGTTGGCTTTTATTGCCTTTTTAAAACTGTAGTAAGAATGTAGGGGCATGATTTCAAAAACAAAGAAAATGCATCCTGAAAAAAAAATTTGATACATGAAATAAAAACAAATCTGTAAATCAATATATTTAGAAGTCTTTTGATTAGGAACACATCAAAAGACTCTCGTGTCTATTCATGAAAGATCAAATTCAGTCCCTCCAAATGCAGAAAGAACCACGCCTTACCAGCTACAGGTGGAAGAATATGGGTTCAATACAGTGTCTGGGAAGAACAGCAATAAGGAAATTCCTTGTTAGCAGTCCCACATAATCAGCACTGGCTGGTGCTGTCTCATTTTTCAGTGTGAAGTTCTCTCTTCAAGTTTTTGCCCTCCGCTGATATTCAATAGCTTCTCACTGTAGCAAAAGTACCCTCAAAATGCTAGAAACGTTTACCATCTTGTTTCTCATCAGATCCTACTTCAGATTTGAATGGAGAATAAAACTGACCACCAGAAATACCACGGGGGTCTATAGGGACTCGCTCTTAGCAGCGTCCTGACTGAGGAGTCTTTTGCTGTCTCCAACGGCAGCATTTTGAAATGCACGAGCCGGGTGTCAACACAAGCAAATAGGAAAGCTGGGGAGCACAGAACCAAAAAGACATATAGGAATATAAAAGTTAGCACCGCCTCTTCTCTAAGGAGGAAAGATTTCTATTTACCTTTCTTTCTGTTATCCACAGTAGAGTTACAAAACATGCCAAAGGTGATGAAAAGCAGAAAGACCCTCCGCTTCAGTGCACACACCTGTCTTTTCCTTCCCTCCTCAGTACTCAGTCCTAGCCAGGAGTCATGCAGGGTTTATATAGCGACACTGTGCCAAGCTTGAATGCTGTGGCCCCTGGAGAGGGTTCTCCCTGTGTTCTGGCAGAAGGTTTACACCTGGGAGAATTAGGGAAAGCTCTTCCCTGCATCCCATTCCCCCTAGAGAAAAGAGATCTCACAGGACGGCTCCTGGACTGGTGCCTATCAGTGGCCAAGGGCCAGTGACTCTGCAATCTGACCAGAGAATGAGCCTTTTCTGGGCAGGATGATGGGCGCAAATAGCCTTTCAAATTTGACGCAATAAAATGTATGCTCATTTATAAATTTTATAACAAACTTCTTTCCTCTAGTGCCTGACACCAGATGGCTGAGTAAATAAATAAGTTACAGCCAAGTCTGTTCCAATGTTATGACTGTGGAATTTGAGATAATTCCTTTAATCAGCCAGCCAGAGTTGAGTCTCCTTGGTGTCTTGACCTAGAAGTGGTTATCTTTCACCATGACTTTCAGAGTCCTTTGGTGAGAAGTGATTTTTCAGTATCAGTGAATATAAATTTAAGTTTTATTACTGAATTTCCTGGAGATGAATTAATGAAAACCTCTGGATCCCATTTCACTGAGGATGTAGCTAGTGACATTTAAGGATTGTTGAAGGATTTGGGAGAAATATGTAACGCTAAATCAATGTTTTCATTTTAAAATAGAGATTTCCAAATAAACCAACTTATTAGAATTCAAAGGGGAGCTTCAAAAACATAAACCCTAAGCCCACAACATTTTGCAAACTGCCAGATACTCTTTACCCTCCTTTCATACTAAAAATCTCAACTATTTAGGCAGATTGTTCTATTTCTACAATTCTTAAGAACTCAGAGATGAATATAGCCATTAGACAAACTATAATGGCTGACTTGAAATTGCTAATGAACAAAAAACCTTATGAACCCAAGAAGGAACTATTTGGGGTGACTGACGATTGATGGTACATCACACCCCTGTGGCTCCTGAGGAAGCGGTTTCAGTGATCCAAGATCTTAGTGCAATAAATAATGATATATTCTGCATCAGCAGTTACAAACTCCAGCTGTACAGTAAAATCATGGGAGAGAGTGCAGTTAGAAAATACTGACACTCGGGCTCTGTCCTACAGATTTTGATATAATTGGTCTATGAAGGTCTATTGCTCTAAGATCATATATTTGGGGGGGCAGGGGGTTGCTGGGGATCTAACTCAGGGCCTTGCATTTGCTAGGCAAGTGCTCTACCACTGAGCTAAATCCGCAGCCCCGATCATATGTTTTTATAGTCATATTTTTTTTCAAACCTACTCCTACCACAGCATTTGCATCTAGGTGATTCTAATATACATTCAGGTTAAAACTTTTGTGCCTAAGTCTATTCAAATTGCGGTAACAAAACATCATAATAGGTGGCTGGTAAGCAAAAACAAGTTATTTCTCACAGTCTTGAGTCTGGGAAGGGCAAGATCAAGGAGCTGGTCAACTTGAAAAGTATGTGTGGAGTCTCTTTTATAAAAGCACTGGTCCCATTCCCGAGAGCTCTGCCCTTATAACTCAATCACCTCCCCAGGGTCCACGTCATAATGCCATTACCTTGGAGGTTAGGATTTCAATGCATTAACTTTGAGGGCACATGCACATTCAGACCATAACGTTCCTGATCCAGATTAAGTGTCTAGCTTTTTATGACACTGAACTCTTCTATATAGTTGATATATGCAATAAAGAGTGACAGGTGTGCTTGTAAAATATTTCTTTTATGGTACTTTATTCTGAATCAGTATTCTCTGACCTTAATGGTTTTGAAAATTAAAATTACTAAGCAAATATAAAATAGCATCTATATGTTACAACAAGTAAAAAACACAGGTATGTAGAGAAATGACGTATAGATGAACTACAGGATGACTCTTAAATTTCTCTATAAAGTTGCTTGTAAGAGCCTTAGAATGAAACCATAAGGTTTTCTATGTAAAAACTTCACTGAACCCCTGACCCCCCCAAAAAAACCTCACTGAAGATAGAAGTCAAGTACAGTAACTTGCGGTTGGCGCCTCGTGACAGGTGCTGCTTAGAACCCACGTTCCCAGATTCTCACCTTAATGCTTTTTTCAAATATTACTTTGCTTTTGTTTTTTAAATAGTAAAGATTACTTTTTGGAAATAGTAAAGGAAACCACGACTTATTATCTGAAACTTCAACAAACATTAGAGAGTGCTAGTTTGTGGTATATTTAACAAATAGCAGGCAAGAGAATTTAATCTCAACTTCTTCAGCAAATAAGGGTATTATAAGAACAGAAAGTAGAAGAATTGGTTGAAGTAGATGATTTGTCTTCTGCTCAGATGGTGTTATTTTGAATCCTAAGAAGTAAGGAAAATGAGGGTGAATCCAAACTTCTCTGTTAAATATATGAATAAACAAACAGTAAAGTTCTCTACATTAGCCCATTTACTACATTAGGATTTCCACATCCGATTAAATGGTTGGCATTCTGTCACAGGGGATTAAGTGAGATAATCTATATCCTAGACTATACTGTGCACTCAGCAACATAATGATTGCAAATGCCATGTGTTACTTAGTGTTGTTCAATTAAGCAGATGGAAGTGGGGTAAGCAAATTGTGTTTATAATATAAGTAGTTTGTATTATGTGGAACATTCTTCCACTGAGTCCAAACCACTTCACTGTGCATAATTAGTAATATTACAAATCCATCAGACAGTCAGCATATATGGGAACAAAATTTCAAAGGAGGAAAACAGCATCCTTATCCTCAAAAAACCTATGACTCTGCCAGCCACAGAAAATAAGAGGCTGATCAACTCATTGATGTCACATTTGAAGTGAATCTCCCCCATGTTATCCACTTTATTCCTCAGAGATGAACTAGAGTAGCATTTGGAAAATGAGGAGAACTAGTTTCTGCAGGTTTGACACATCCATTCCATTCACATTGTGTTTCTGGGGAAGGAAGACCAAATCTATCAAGAAAAGAAACATGTTGACGACCTTACACATCAAATAAGCTGACTTCCTGCCAAATGGATGTGATCACAGGCCAAGGGTGACTCTTCCAATCAGGAAGTCAGCAGAGGACAAGATGACACCAAGCTCACTTTATAGCTTTGTGCTTGATTAATAGCACTGTTAGCGATTAAAAAAAGAAAAAAAAAAAGATTGTACTAAATGATGTCATCTACTTAGCAGAAAAAAACTGCACTGAAGCCTACCTGTCGTAATATCAAGGTTACAGATGACAAAACAAACATCCCATGTCTAGAAAATGAAATTTATCCTCATTCTTTTCCTCAATTACTTTACTTTTCCAATCAAAGTGTGAAGTTATTATATTTCATTTCTGTGAAAAAAGCCATCCAAGTTATTATAATTACCTGTAATTTCATTTGAGGCAAATGAAACTTGCAAGCAAAAGGCGACTTGACTATATTCATTAATTCATCAACAGATATTTATTGCAAGCCAGCTATGTGCTAGGCCCCTTGTTATGGAGAATAAAACACAGTCTCTGCCCCCAGAGACATTACACTTCGGTGGCTCCAGAAAGGAGGCAGTAAATAAGTAAAAACCCAACAAATCACAGAGCTGATTAACAATGCACCAAGAAGGAGATAAACATGAGACTGAGAGAGAATAGGGGAAGGGTTTGCTTTGGCAGGTGTTGCCACAAAGAGTCACCTAAGCAGACAGATTTATGCACACAGAGATCCAAAGGCAGGAAAAAATGCTAGTAAGTGACCAAAGGGACACATAACCAGCATGTAGGGAGCAAGGAAGACTGCTATGAGACTTGAGGAATGATAGGGGTCTTCCATTTTTAGATCCCACAGGCTGTGGTAAGGAGTTTGAATTTTCATCCAGATGGCAAACATCAGAGATGTCTACACTAGTAGCAGATTATACATTCTGGTATATGGAGTGTGTGTGTGTGTGCGCGCGCGCGCGCGCGTGAGTGTGTGTGTTCAATTTTACCTACTAGGAAAATTCGATGTTTGCTAAAGTAATTATGAAATACTAAAGAGGTTTTAACATTGGAGAGACTCAACCATAAAGATTTTCTTGCTTGTTTGATTTAATCCTTAACTATCTGTGGAAACCCAGGGGCAGGCAGAAGTCCGGCTAGGGAAGGACAACAGAGATGTAGCACGGAGGCTTCCAATAGAATGGTGTAGTAAGAAGGCATTTGGACATAAGACATTTTCCAGACTGTCCTGGAAACTTAGGTGTAGACAAAGGTGGCATATTAAATTAAAATTCTGGTCCCAAATTCGGGACGCTTCACGGCTGAAGGCCTTATAAAGTCATTTACTTTTTCAAAGATCTTTCAGTATCAGCATGTTAGGATGTGGGTCATAGAAAATAGGGATCTCGGGGCTACAGCAGTATTTTTCAAATACCAAATCGCTTTGAGATCTTGTCAAAATGTAGATTCTGATTTGGGGAGAGGGGATGTGAGGGGCTGAAATTCTGCACTTCTAACAATATCCCAAGTGGAGGTTTGCACATTGAGTGGCAGAGCAGAGTGTGGTCTTCCTCCTCATTCTGTCTCATCTTCTCTGTCATCCAAACCTAAGACTTCCAGACTAAGCTCCACAAGCTCGAATCCCTGTATGGGTCACATAGCAGATTATCCCATGGCAGCAACTACATATTGAGCATAGAATTGGCTTAGTAAGATATAAAGGTGTGCCCCAATGTTCATATGCTGGAAATCTAGTTCCCAAGGCAACAGTGTTGAGAGGTGGGATTTTAAGTCCGAGAGCACTGTCCTCATGAATGGGTTAATGGTACTACTGTGGGAATGGATTCGTGACTGCAAGAATGGATTTGTTACAAAAGCAAGTTCTGCCCTCTCTCTCACACTCTTGCCTTCTTTACCCTTCTACCTTCCGCTGCGGGATGGCACAATACAAAGGCCCTTGGCAGATGTGGGCCCTTAGATCCTGAACTTGCCAGTCTCTAGAAATGGATAAAATAGATCTCTGTTCTTCACAAATCAGCTAGTCTCAGGATTCTGTCATAGCAGCACGAAGCAGATGAGAACAGTGCCCGAAACATTTTCTGATGAATTTTTTGGTAATAAGTGGGCAAGTAGATGAAAGAAGATCTCTAAGAGATATTTATCAGCCTCTGATGAAAATCTCCCAACCTCTGGATTGTCAATCAAGGAAGTACTTTTTAGACAGTCTGACTACTAAAAATTTATTTATACTGAACAAGCATTTGTCTGTTAGTCAAAGGATTGGTCCTGTATCTGTCTTCTGTGGAAACACACAGCAGAGTTCTTTTTGGCACAATTAAGATTGGTAGTTATATAGTTAATGATAAAATTCAGGTTGCAGAAAATAAAAAGTCATGTTTTTAACAGATACATACATTAAGCATTTCCTTTTAACTTAAAACAAATGAATGCATATAGATTCACCAGTCTTCTAGTGGCTGGCTGGGACAGGAGTCCTTTGATAAACTTTATTAGTTTGCTGTCTGTCAACATGAACCACACCATGTAACAAACCATCAAACACACCTGGAATGCTGCTGGAATGGCTGGAAAGTGATCCAGCAGAAGGAATAAAATGAGCTTGGACCAATCTGAAAAGACATGGCTCATTTGAAGCACAAACACTGTGTTGCATGAGGTGAAACAGAGACTACAGAGAGCAAGAAGACTGGGAGTAGCGGTTGTACAGCTCTGGGGTTGAGATCATTCTGTGTGTATCTTAAGTGAAGGTAAAGCAATACCTGCATTAAGGGAGGAAGGTACTCACTCTGTTCTCAGACCATCTTACCCAGATCGTAAGTGCTAATCAAGATGTAAAAATAATCCCCAAGCTCCTAACACTTAGGCTAACATAAAACATACTCTTGTCAGTTTTCCTTTCATCTAATAAGATACTTCAAAAGTTATCAATTCATGCTGAGACTCTTCTCTGATTTCCACTTTAAGAATCAATTTACATCTTTGTCCAATATTGACTTCAATTTGTTGTATGAATCACCTTGTATTCTCTAATAAATTCAACTGTCTAATAATATCACTTTTCCTTGTATTTTGGGGGGTTATGTTTTCCTTCTATAATTCTGCTCAAAAAGAGTTTATCTATCTGAAATGTAAAGGCTAAAAATATATTTTAAATTATGTATCTGTTCATAAAATATTTTATTTAATACATAGAAGAATATAGACCCTCACACAGAAATTAATAATGTCTTACATTCGTATAGCACAGTGTGCTTACACAACCATTATCTTGCTTAAGTCTCAAAGCAACTGTGGGAGGTCAGTGATATCTTTTTCATTTTGAAGAATGAAATTCAAAAATGAAATTCAGAGGTGGTCAGTGACTTGTACTATATATGGGTTACCCAGTGAGAAAGTGTCAACTAGAGCTGGAAGGAAGCTAGCCCTTTCATTCTTTGGCCCTTCTTTTAAATCTCCCAATAGGATCAACTAAGGCCAAACAGCAGTCAATGGGACTTCTACCCTTTCACTCCAAGGCCTACTGAGACCCAAACCCATTAATTTGAAACACTATTATTATTTGTGTTATAATAATAATACTATTATTATTATTATTTGAAACATTATTATTATTTGAGTATTATTTCACATATTCTTCCAAGAGTGTGTGAAAACCTCTAAGGTTAAAGTGAAATCAAATTACTCAGGAGGTCTCTTTTTGAAATTTGTTTCAGGATTTCATAATGTATCTGGAAGTAGTCACAGACAATGTCACAGAGCATCTTGAAACTAGGATAGAGAAACCTTTTGTACGATCTTGGCTTAGTTTTTGAGCACTGGCGTCATTGAGGCATAGCGTACACACTGGCTTATGGTAAATCATCTTTTCATTTTGTTATAGAAGGATATACATTAAAAATTAAAAGGTGATTTTAAAAGTAAACTGCAGTACAAATTTTCATCTAGGTCAGTGCATAAATATAGAAGATGGCAAGCAGGAAAGAAAAAATGTTTTTCAGGAACCCTGAATCATTCTCTAATTTGAGTCTTTGGTGGCAATTTTAATGACCTTTCTTGACACTCAAGATGGGAAATTCAAAATTCAGAGGGAAAAACATAAGAGTAATCCTATGAATCATTTAGTGTGAATTTGGTTTAAATTTATTCTACCTGAGAGAAGTTTCATTATTAATATAGCGAAAGAGCTGGTCCAATCTTCAGCTCTTTCATGTTTATAAAGAACATGCCTCATGTCTATACTTACAAAAAATGTAATCTCAAGTCAGGCGTGGTAGCGCACACCTGTAATTCTAGCACTCGGGAGGCTGAGGCAGGAGGATAGCCAAGAGTTCAAGGCCAGCCTGAACTACATAGCAAGACCCTGTGTTAAAAACTAAGAGGCAAAGATCTAATCGTGTGTGTGTGTGTGTGTGTGTGTGTGTGTGTGTGTGTGTATCTCATATACGTATATCTTAGATTCAACGATCAGGGCTTTTGTACTCCAAATAATGAAATAAGAAAGGCCTGAGGAATTTCCGTCAGATTTTAGGTTCCCCTCTCAATTACTACACATGTCATTTCTTCCGTAATGCAACACACTTGATGAGCTTTTCCTGACACATATGACTTTCTTCTTGGTCAAAGTGACCTTCTGGCACTGTCCCTCCTGAAGTAATAAACAGAAACCAATATAACCTTTAATCTTTAAAAAATAAAATACAGCTGGGTGTGGTTGGCACATACCTGTAATTCTAGCACTTGGAGACTAAGGCAGGAGGATCACTTGAGCCCTGGAGTTCAAGGCCAGCCTGGGAAACAGAGCAACACAGTAAGAACCAATCTAAAAATAAATAAAACATACTATTTATATTTGATTAAAGATCTACATCTATAGCCAAGCACAGTAGCACACACCTATAATCTAACATTCAGGGAACCAAGGCAGGAGGACTGTTAGTTCAGCGTAGCTCGGGCTACACATATATAGAAAGTTCAGGGCAGCCTGGATTGTATTTCAAGGTGCTGTCTCAAAAAATCAAAACCAAAACGATCTATGTCTGCTATCATTTTCACATGGTTTCCATAGTTGTCATGTACACTACAGACATTTTCCCCCAGTACCGGGCACTGAACCATGGGCCTTTGTGCTGAGCTGCACCCCCAGCCCATTTGTCATGCTTTATTTTGAGACAGGATCTCAGAGTTGCCCAGGCTGGGCTCAAACTCGTGGTCTTCCTGCCTCAGCCTCCCAGAGTGCTAGATTTCAGGTGTGTGCCACCGTGCTTATTCATATTGTAGACTGATTCCACATCAACCTCTCCACTCACCCATGGTTTCTATCACTTATGGGCTGAAAGTCTAGCTTGTTTAAAAGGCTGATACCCTGCAAAATAGATCCATGTGTGCCTTCTCATCCATTTGCTCTTAACTGTAGGACAAAAAAATTTACAAACTTTTAATATATAAACTGTAATTGGATTTTACTTCAATTTGCCAAGGTTAAAGATTTATATTATAGCGATCCTAACTGAGCACAATGAATCTAGATGCCAAATGTCACATCCAGATAGGACTCAGAAGTAAAGAGCTTATGCAGATATTTGTGGCACTTTCTTGAAGGCTTTTTGGTTAGAACTGGGAAAGAGGCAGATTCTCTTTGATACACCTCAGCAGCTCAGGGACTCTGTGCTACTGGCTGGTTTTCTGGGATACCCAACTTCATGCTGAATGGAAAATGGAACGGAGAGAACTCCAAGAGTAGAAATGAGGTCCACAATTAGAAGACTCTTACATCATCCAGATGATAAAGATGATAGCGACTTCGATTGGATGGTGGTGGTCATAGTGATAGAGGTAGAAGTTGGGATAGATTTTGGAGTAGAATGGATAAAAGATGGTGATGAATTAGATTTAGGGGTTGAGAAAAGCAGAAATCAAAAATATTTAGTTGATGGGTGGTAACACATATTGAGGTTGAGAAGAAATGAGAATTAGAGTAAAAGAGCAGTAGAAATTAGTTCTAGTTCAGATACGACATATTTAAGACATCTATCAGCCATTCTACTGAAGATGGCAATTAGGGCTGGAATTTGGGCTGAGGTCACATATTTTGAACCTGCAGACTTCTCAGCACGCACTCAAACCCTTGGATGTAAAATACACCCATGGCATGATGGTTCCAGCAGAACTGAGAGAGCAAATAGGAGAGAAGAGTTTCTCACACAAGCGCTTAGGGACACCACAGCTGACTTGTCATTTCTGACTCTGCCTGCTTGGTTTTAGACCGCAGAACCGCTTGGCACAGTCTGTGTGGACTTGCCAGGGTTGT